>PVHP010002051.1:0-95572 GCA_004024765.1 Zapus hudsonius | reverse complement strand
AAGCAGCCTTAATACTCATCCACCACGACTCAGGGAACTATGCGGAAGAGGGGGCGGAAAGATTGTAAGAGCCGTGGTGGGGGAGATTATCCAGAGGCATGGCCAGGAGAACCTGGCTGAATACTAGGCTACCCATGGTCCCCTGTCACAAGGACTGATCCAGACGACCCATGGAGGAGGTTATCCAGTGGAGGGGGGAAGGGAGGGCAGTGGGGAATTGGGGATAACACCTCATTGTTTGCCCACTAAATGTTGTAACTCATTATGGACAATAAATTAAAAATAAATAAATAAATAAACAAAAAAATATGACTAACAATCAAGGGTTTATTATAGTTTTAGCAAACAAAAGTGAACATCTCTCCATCCAAATCTAACTTGCATGGAATAAATTTGTTTGAACAAATTTTAAAATCCTAGAATGTAATCATATAAAGTGCATAGCACATTGTCGTCAATCAAAGCTTCTACAATCTGCAGGTGCCTGTGATCCCAGCACTCAGGAGGCTGAAGCAAGAGCTGCACAGAAAGTTCAAGGCCACTTGGGTTACATAGCAAGACCCTGTCTCAAAAAAATTTTAAAGAGTTTACTTATTTGCTTATTTAATTTATTTATTTGCAAGCAGAGAGAGAGACAAAGAGACAAACAGAGAATGAGCATGCCAGGGCCTCTAGCCACTGCAAACGAACTCAAGATGCATGCAGCACTTTGTGCATCTGGCTTTACATGGGCACTGGGGGATCGAACTTGGGTCATTAGGCTTTGCAGGAGAGTGCCTTGACCATTAAGTCCTCTCTCCAGCCCTCAAAAAAAATTTTAATGGTTACTAATGACATTTATAATTAGGTCTGGCATTCATATACTACCAGCACTCAGGAATCAAGGCATGAAGATCAGGAGTTCAAGGCCATCCTTAGCTATATATAGCCTGTCTCAGAAAGAAAGAAAAGAAAGAGAGAAAGAAAAAGGAAGAAGGGGAGGGAGAGAAGAAGAGAGGGAAGAAACCTTCTACCATCAGTTGAAACTTTCCCTGGAAGTTTCAGGCCTCTCCATTCTTCTCAGAAGACAGTTCAGTGGTCCTTCAGCCACTTTAATCTTCTGATGAGCAGTATGTGACCATGTGGTCAAAACCTTCCCTTCCACTCACCTTAGCTGAAATCCAGTTGATAACTTCCTTTCCTTTCATAGGAATGTAACTGCCTCACATCAATGAATCAGTAGAGAAGCATGAAGGTTACCCTGCCTCACATTCTTCCTGTCTCCCCAGAGCCTTCAGAATAAATCCAGACTCTTTAAACTGACAACCATGGATCTTCAGAACCTGAGCCTTATGTGCTATATATCCACTTGGAGGGTTATATAATTAATGCAAACTACACCCTAAATGTAGAAACAGTCAGCCCACTCTCAGTGTTATATGTCTCACATGAACAGTTGCCTTTTCACCATTAATCTCTTAGAAATTAAAATAGTTTATGGAGTGGGAAGATGGCTTAGTAGTTAAAGGAGCTTGATTGTAAAGCCTGCCAGCTCAGGTTCAGTTTCCCAGTACCCAGTACCTATGTAAAGCCTGATGCACAAAGTGGTGCATGTATCTGGAGTTCATTTGCACCAGCAAAAGGCCCTGGCATGCCTTTTCTTTCTCTCCTCCCTCAAATAAATAAAAAGCATTAAAATTAAGTTTATATCCTCAACTTCCACTTCTTTATCATCCTGTGATTTTTGAATCTTTTACATTACTCAACTAAAAATATTGCTTTAAAAGTCTTCGTTCCTAATCATATACCTCCTTGGCAATAGGTTTTGCAAATACTATTTCCCTAAAGCAACAACACTGTTAATCATCCTGTCTCCTTTCTCCTTCCTTTTCCTTCTTTGTCATGGGGTCTTCTTGGGTTTCTTGTACAATTTCTTCACCTGATTCTTCTCTTTCTCTTACTCTTTCTCTCACTCTTTACCCTTGATGGGTCTCTTTCTCTGACTGTCCTTTCTCTGGTCCTATGTTCATCCACTGCTCATTCATTCTTCCTTTAATTAAAGATATTCTTTTGGATTTATTGGATTCAAAACAATAGCATTAAGATGCTTCCCATACCCTCAACTAAAAAAACTACTCAACCATTTGTATGTATCTAATTAATTCTAGCTTCTCAGTACACAAACTATACTTTGCAGTGGTGGTTAAATAGCGCATACTCAGTAAAATATATTAGTGCTATTATTTCACATCTGTTTCCCATAAACTCTCTGTGTATGTATGTGTGTGTGGTTTGTGTATATCTGTGTGTGTACCTGCCTCATCATGTGTGTGGAGGTCAGAGGATAATCTCAGGGTGTCAGACTTCACCTTCCACATTGTATAAGACAGGTTTTCTCGGGCTCTTTGCCACCATACAAATGATAGACCAGGTGGCCCAGGGGCTTTGGGATTCCCCTGACTCTATCGCCCACTGCTGTAGGTGCATTTGTGGGTTACAGAGAAATGTGTTACTCCTGTGGCTTGACATAAGTTCTGGGGATGCAAACTAGTCAACAGGCATGTGCAGCAAGCACTTATAACCGCCAGCCATCTCCCCAGGCCCTCCATAAACTTTTAAAGTTAGCCTATCTTTCCCAATTCACTTCTTCTACCATGCCAAACACATCAACAGAGATAAATATCTTAAAGTATAGATATGAACAGGTTGATTTTTGGGCCCAGCAGTCCTCAGTTGTTCACTGAATCGAAGCTCAATTCCTCCCTATTTAGAAGTGTCCAAGGCTAGGCCTGCCCCTCCCCCATCCCTTCTTCCTCTGCACTCTCCTAAATGAATACTGTTCTCCAAGCAAACTAGGAACATTCTGGTCCTCAAATGTACCATGCTCTCTTCACAAGTCAAAGACCAACGCAAATTCTGACTTTTAAAAAATTAGTTTTATTTTTCATATGCAAGAAGATGAGAGAGAGAGAGAGAGAGAGAGAGAGAGAGAGAGAGAGAGAGAGCATGTCAGAGCCTCCTGCCACTCCAAAAGAGCTCCACCTGCATGCACCACACTGGTATCAGGAAACTGAAGCCAGGCCATCAGGCTTTCCAAGCAAGTGCCTTTAACCCCTGAGCCATCTCTCCAGCCTCAAATTCTGCCTTTTCAATGAAGCTTCTTATTTACACAGATGAATATTTTATTTTGTTGACACTCGTGTTTTTTATGCTCGTGTTTTATGTAGAATTGACCCTTCCTGCTTATAGACTGTAACCCCTTTGAAGGAGAAATTAGATTCTTTTTCATGCTCCTATTCACTATTCTACAAATACTCAAAAGCAAAGCCCCACAAAGCTAAACCTTTCCTGGAATTATTTTCACTCCCTCAACCTCTTATGGAGAAGTAGGACTAGGAAGGGAAGGGGATTAAGCAGATACAGGCACTCCTGGTGGAATCTCCTCTAGGAATTCTCCCAACAAAAAGCCAAGGTTGAAAGAGCCATCTTAGATATTGACCAGGTAAGATTTTAAGATCTGTTGATCAATTGCAATCAACCTTTTGGGAAGCCCTTTAACAATTCGCTAATCTTGCTGTATTTCTTTTCTTCCCTAGAGGCATTTTCCCAACCTTCCAGTCTCCTCTAAACCAAAGAATAAACAAAAGATTTCATTTTAAGCCCATGGCTGAACTCTAAGGGATATACATACATATATTTAATGTTAGTTTATGTATTAGTGAATATTTGAGAATTTTCTTTAAGATAAAATTTCAACCAAAACCAAAGTGCAAAGTTTCAGGGGTATTATCCTAAGACAGTACCCAGCATAGTGCTTGTTTTGTATTGTACATGTTCTGTATGAAATGATTAAAAAGAAAAATATTTTTTTTCTTTTTTTGTCTTTTTGAGTGGCAGGGTCTTCTATATAGCTCATGCTGGCATTGAACTCACAATTCTGTTAGCCACCCAAGGATTTACGTAGCTGGTATTGATGCAGGAGCTAAGCCCCTGAGTATCGTGCTTATTTCGTATGTTTTCATCTTTTCTGTTGCAATTAACATTCAGTTCTGCAGTTGTGGACAATTGTTACCTGACTAGTGGTATTTAATGACTTATGTAAATTCAATAGTGACGGTTTGAATGCAAAGGGTCCCTGCTAGGCTCATGGGTTTGTGATTAAGCCTCAAGCTTCACGCCCAGCTGGTGAAGCCTTTCGGAGGTGGAGCCTTCCTGGAGGAGCAGTATTGCCTGGGGCAGGCTTGGGATTTTATGATCTAGCCCTCTTGCCAGGCCAGCTAGGTCGCTCTTGCTGCTTCCTTCCAACTGATGTGACAAGATGTAACATTCTGCTGTTTCCTCACGCCATGCTTTCCCTGCCATGATGAAGCTTCCCCTGTAAAGCAGCAAACCATTTCCTTCCATAGCTGCTTCTGGTCAAGTGTTTTCCCAGCAACCAGAAGGTAATTGTTATATCAACTGAGTTCCTGAAGACTAGAGATAACATTTTATTATACATTACTTGGTACTGTGTCAAATTTAAAAATACTCTCAAATACAAGAGAATTCAGAAATCAGAAATAGAACAAGCAAGCCGGGCGTGGTGGTGCACGCCTTTAATCCCAGCACTTGGAGAGTTGAGGTAGGAGGATCACCATGAGTTTAAGGCCACCCTGAGACTACATAGTGAATTCCAGGTCAGCTTTGGCTAAACAAAACCCTACCTGGAAAAGAACAAAGAGAGAACAAAAGAAAGAAAGAAAGAAAGAAAGAAAGAAAGAAAGAAAGAAAGAAAGAAAGAAAGAAAGAAAGAAAGAAAGAGAGAGAGAGAGAGAGAAAGAAAGAAAGAAAGACAGACAGACAGACAGAAAGAAAGAAAGAAAGAAAGAAAGAAAGAAAGAAAGAAAGAAAGAGAAAGAAAGAAAGAAGTAAATTAAGTATAGTTAATGTTTTCAAAATTTTCAACTAATTCTTGTGATTCGGAGTAAGCAAAGAGTTAATAATTATTAGTCTTCATTACCTAATGCTCTGGACCCACTCTTCTACTACTTAATGTTGTTACTGAACATAGAATAGTAAAAAAGGATCTTTAGAAATGATTTGGTGCTTTCTTCTTAAAATGAGGACAAATGAAACCACACTAGAATGCCAAAAGTATTTTTTGCAGTTCAATCTTTTATTTTTTATTGCTTTTTTATTTAAAAGGCTATAATCTTATATTCCCTCTCCCCTGCCTCCACTCTACTGAGTGTCCTCCTGAGTGGGGTTATTTGTATTCATTGTGGGGTCCTAAAGGCTTCAGTCTCTGTGGGAGGGGGAAACAGTGCCTCAGGCTAATCGTACCCACCCTGAGGCTCTTTCCACCCCTTCTTCCACAATGTTCTCTGACCCTGGTCTGATTTAGAGTTGCTTTCTCTATAGCCTCTGGGTCTGTTTTGATGAGGTGTGAGTGACTAAGGTGTCTGTCCCTGTCTCCCCAGAACTGGGCAGATATGGTGGAGGTGATCTGTTGTGGTTGGCAGTTGGCTATCTATTCTTGATATACTGATTTATCCTGGACATCCCCAATATTCTACACTATCTCCTTTTTTTCCCCAGTTTTCTTTCACTGGGCTCCTAATCCACTATCTTAATTGAAAGTACCAAAACTATTTGATTAAACACACACACACACACACACACACACACACACACACACACACACACACACACACGGGCCTGGAGAGATGGCTCAGCGGCTAAGGGCACTTGCTTGCAAAGCCTGATAGCTTGGGTTTGAGTCCCCAGGACCCACATAAAGTCACATGTCTGGAGTTTGCTTGCAGCAGCAGGAGGCCCTGGCACACCTACCCTCTCTCTCACACTTGCTGAAATAGATTATTTTTTAAATTAAAAACCCGTATTTCCCATTTGGACATCATTTTAAACACATTACCTTTCTGGAAACCTGAGGATCTAAAGAAAGACTTCAAGGTTTCTCAAATCAGAGGTATACGTTTAGAAGGAGCCAGAGAGCAAGTTTTATTTGGTCCACAGTGTTAACCACAACAAAATGCAGTGAGGTACACGGTAGGCAGTGCCCTTGGAGGGCTCAGAACCTTCTAGAAATCAAGTGCAGCGGGTGGAGCTCAAGTCCTGGCACTACCGCCTCTGCGGTCTCAGCCAGGACACTTCCGTGCAGTCCGTTTCCTCATCAGTGATTGGACGATCTGAACGTCACGGCGTGTGCCTTCGGGCACGTGGAGGTGAAGGAGGGCCGCGGACGCCCCACGAAGGCCACCACCGCTCCGACCCCCGGAGGCTCCACCCGTGAGCTCCGAGGCTCACCCTCGCCTCCTCGGCCCAGCGGGCGTTTCCCTCGGGGCCGGCTCTCCATCCCCCGCTTCCGTCCGGGAAGTCGGATCCTGGCCAATGGTCAGCAGTCCGGCCCCGGCCAGCCACGCCCCCAACAGAAGCCACACCCCTTTCCAGCTCGGCAGCGGGAGGCGTGGAAGCCGCGTTGCTTAGGAAACCAGGGCGGGGCTCGAGAGACCACGGCCCAGCGTCGGGGCTCGCGCAGGCGCACAGTCCGGCTCGAACGATCGCGAGACTCTCTTCCCGGAAGTTCCACGTCAGTGGGTCGGCCGGTCGGCGGGGCGCTGGGTTTCCGAGGACGTGAGGGGCCGGGAGTAGGAGCTGTTTCCCGGGCTCGGGCCGACGGAGCCATGGTAGGCCGGGGTCCGTGGTGTGGGACGAGCCCCCCGCTCGTCGTCCCCCAGGCGGAAGAAGGATGGGGAGTGCTGGTAGCCAGTGCTGTGCTGGCATCGTGACCACTCTCAGACGCGCCCTACTAGAGCGAAAAAACCATTCTCAGAAAAATTAGTGTTTTGAGACTTAAATGCTTCCCTGCCTTTTCTACTTGGTATGAAGCTCGTTGTCAAAGATTTGGAACTCGGAGATGGTCGGGCTTCGGAATCCAAGTCCCTTATCGTCTAGCTAAAAAATGCTCAAAATTAGGTTTGTACAGAACAGCCGTGGAAATGTTGGAACTAGAACCCAGGGTGGTCCTTGGAAAACTGGTGAAGGTGTATTCTCAGAAAAGCACTTCGAGGAAGCACAGTGATGGAATTCAGTGTGTTTCTTCCCTGATAGACCCCCACCTCCCGTGGAGAGCCCCTGAACAGGTCTTTGAATATCCTAATCCTGTCACCTCATATTACTGACAGCTAGTGCTTGCAGTAAAGGACGTTTTGGGGGAGGAACCCTTGGATGGGCCTAATTTCATTTTAAAGTTAAAATATTTTAAAATAAACTATTGCCTTCATTAAGATATCTGCGTTCCACATCAAACAGCTGCAGGTTGGAAACATTGGGGGGGGGAATATTGCGCGAGCATGTAGTTGTGATTATGCCTAAACCAACATAATATAAAAACTGTTCATAGCATTTGTCTTGTGTTAGGTATTAAAATATAAGATAAATAAGGGAACATGGGTGGATTATATGCAAATTCAGTAACACTGTATAACCTGACTTGAACATCCATGCATAGGTTTTGATATGAGAGCCACACAATTGAGTTACAGAAGGGGGGGGGGAAGAAGGAAGGAAATCATAGTGTCTCAAAGTTTTAAGTATATTTACAATTTTGTGTGGGGTCACGGCCCTAGAAGTAGAAGTTGTTGACAGGAATGAGGGAGGCATGTATAGAAGCAAGAATGAAGCAGACAGTGATGAAGATTGTGGAGAGATCCACAGAGATGATCGGAAGCCTTGTGTGTTTGTCTCAGGAAGTTACCTCTGCTAGGTCTTTGTTTCATGTTGGAAAAAAATCACAGCAGTGAACGTAGGATAATAACCTTACAAATACACATTTAGGTTGTGCTTAAGCCTCATAGAAGGGAAACACATTCTAAATAAGTCTTCTCACCTGGGGACATGAGCAGATAAAACCTGCTGCTCTAGGGCATATTGTAGTGAACTAATTCTAGAATGGCAGCCATGGGAGAATCAGAAAATAATTACTGAAATTATTACCTGTTCTGTAGTTCAGATAAGAAATCTGTCCAGAAAAGGGTTGCTTGAAACTATTACTGTTTCGTGATGTGAAAGAATACTTTTGCTTTTATTTGTATTTTTCAGTAGGTTTTTATAGCAAATTCACTAAAATATTTTTGGCATTCTCATTTGACTCAAGGCCTTCGTGGGCATGGACATAACATTTATTGGGCACACATTATTTGCTTATACTAATTTTTTCCTATGTTTGATTTTTAATATTTTTAATCAGTGAAGGCAAAAATACATACTAAAGGACTTTATTGTGATATTCAAAAATTACATGCTGTTTTGTTTTATATAAGGTATCAAAGTAAATACATCCACCAGACCAAGCTCATTGGGATGCTTGGGCTCAGGTCCATGTAACCCAGAATCTGTAGAAGCCATGGTGTAGCTGGGCCTCCCTGGAGGTCAGAGTGCAGCCGAAGCTCTGTAGAGGGCTAGTCTTCCTAGAGACCAGGGGCGAACTGGGCTCTGTAGAGGTCAGTGTGTTGCTCAGGCTCCATAGAGGTCAGAGTATGCCTGGACTCCTTGGAGTTCATGAGTTCATCGTGGAATATGGCATACTTGGGTTCAGGGTTTGTCCTGGCTCCTTAAGGTTTGGGTTGCTTCCCAGGCTCCTTAGAGTTCAGGTTTTGGCCATGGCTTGTCTAGCTTATAGCCTTGGCATTTTAGACTTAATCATCTTAGTCAAGCTTTGTTGTATTCTAGGTGAAGATTGGGCTCCATGGAGATCACAGTGTGGCCCAGATTCTTTTTAGGGTTAACCATGGGGCTTTGGCTCTACTGGTTCAAGTTGGAGCCCAGGCTCCTAGAAGTTCAGCTTTTGGACTGAGTTCTTTGGGGTTCAAGGTGGGGCCTAGGTTCCTTGGAGCTTTAGATTGGGGCCTGTTCCATTTGGATCCATGTATATAGCTCTGGCTCCATAGAGGTTGAGGGGTAGCCCTGTCTCTTTAGGGTTCAGGGTGGACCCAGGCTCCTTACAATTCACCTTGTGGCCCAGGTTCTTGAGTGTTCGGAGTATGGCTGGGCTCCTTAGAATTGAGCACATTTAATGAATTTCAGTAGCTATCCTAATAATAAGATGCTGTGCTCATATTTGCACTGATGAAAGGTGCTGTGGCACCAAATTGTACTGATATTCTTTTAGGAGACAGTCTCGCAATATAGCCCAGGCTGGCCTTGAACTCATAATCCTCTGCTACAGCAGCTTCCCAAAGATGAGAAAGAAAAAGAGGAGTTGGAAGTTGGAAGCTGCATTCAAAATACAGTCAGCCTTCCCAGGACCTGGGGCCAGAGAAGAGATAAATAAAATGAAATCAGATAAAGGTGAAGATAAGGAAGAAGAGGGAAAAAAATAAGGACGCTAGTTTTACCCCTCACCCCCAACCTGAAAACATGAAAAAAATAAATCCATCTATCTTGTGATTGTCTTTTTTTTTTTTTCTTCCTTACTCCGGGAAATCTGATGTTGTGGAATAACATTCTGTTGTGAAAATCTGTTGTGAGCACTTAATAAACATGCCATAGAAACATTAAAAAAAGAAGGCCATTGACTGGGCTGGAGAGATGGCTCAATGGTTAAGGTGCTTGCCTGCAAAGCCTAAAGACAGGTTTGATTCCCTAGAACTCACGTAAAGCCAGATGCACAAAGTGGTGCATGTATCTGGAGTTCATTTGTAGTGGTTGGAGGCACTAGTTGGCCTCTCTCTTTCTTTCTCTCTCTCTCTCTCTCTCTCTCTCTCTCTCTCTCTCTCAAATAAATAAAATATTTTAAACATGTCATTTGATTAAACAGTATGTTATTAATGCTATTACATCTCAACACTTGAGTCCACATCTTTAAAAATATTTTGTGTGTTGAAAAGATGCATAAAGCACTTCTAAAGTATATGGTTATATGATGGAAACTCACTTCAGTACAGTTAAAAGTTCAAAGTTGTAAGCTTTGCTTAGAATAACATTAGTTGAGAAATTGGTTTTTCAGACTTAATTTGAGGACATACTGGAATAACTTAAAGAGTTAACTGGTCACTGACAGTGTTTGTTACTGATGGTAAAATTGATAAAATTCAAGTTTTCAAATGAAAATTAGATATTAGAGAACTCTACTAAACTATGTATTTCTAATACTTGGGCACCTGTTGAAGTAGGTAGGATTTAATGAATATTTTCATGAAATTTGTCATTTGTAGGATCTGTGTAACTCATCAGCATTTTCCAAATGACCAATGTATTATAAAATTGTAAAATACATAAGTGAAAAATCTATTAAAAATGTGGGAAAGACCAGTGGATTTAAACTTGGCAGAATATAAACAGTTTATGGCTGTGGTTTCAAATTCCCAGTCCAAGTGTTCTTTAACAGACTATTCTTGAGTTTAAATGTGACATCAAAGAACATGCTGTTATTCAAAAATTGCTAAAATAGTCCCCTTTCCAGCTGTACCTGTGGGGCTAGGTGGTTGTTTTTAGTATACATTATCAATCAGAACAACATATCACATGATATTGAAGGCAAAAGTAAATATGGGGCTAGAGATGGCTCAGTGGTTAAGGTACTTGTATGCAAACGACCCAGGTTCTGTTCCCCAGTGCCCATGTAAAGTCAGATGCCCAAAGTGGTGCATGCATGTGGAATTCATTTGTAGCAAGCACCTAGAGGCCCTGGTGCACCTGTTCATAGTCATTCTCTCTCTCCTTGCAAGTAAAAAAAAAAATTTTTTTTCAAGCCAGTATGGTGCTGCATGCCTTTAATCTCAGCACTCAGGAGGCAGAGGTAGAAGGATTGCTGGGAGTTCAATGCCACCCTGAAATTACATAGTGAATTCCGGGTCAGCCTGGGCTTTCTACTTTTAATTCAATTTAACATTTTCATAAAAATAAAACTTTGGAACTCCTTATTACATTGTTTGAAAACACAATTTTCATACTTAAAGTCTCAGTTTTACTTTTTTTGTTGTTGTTGTTCTTGTTTTATTTTTTTGAGGTAGGGTCTCATTCTAACTCAGGCTGACCTGGAACTCACTCTGTAGTTCCAGAGATCCAGGCTGGCCTTGAACTCACAGCAGTCCTCTTACCTCTGCCTCCTGAATGTTGGGACTAAAGGCGTGTGCCATCATGCCCTGCTCAGTTTTACTTTAAAAAAAATATTGTATTTATTTTCAAGCAGAGAGAGACAGAATGGGCACACCAGGGCATCCAGCCACTGCAAATGAACTCTAGATGCATGTGCCATTTTGGGCATTTGGCTTACATGGACACTGGGAATTTGAACTCGGGTGGTTAGATTTGGCAGGCAAATGCCTTAACTGCTGAGCCATCTCTCCAGCCCAGTTTTACGTTTTTAACATGGTAAATATCACTAGATATTTACCTATATAAACTAAAGCTCTTTTGGCATCCTCAAATTTAGGAGTGTAAAAGGTCCTGAGAAACTAAAATTTGACAGCCACTGCTATAAATTAAAATTTTTAAATCTCACTTTTAAATGTGATTAAAGTAAGTCCTTTAGACTTGAAACTAGGCTCATAATTTTTTTAAAGGTTTGAATCTTTTTAATATTTTATTTATTTATTTGAGAGAGAGAGAGAGAGAAGAGAGAATGGGCACACCAGGGCTTCCATCAACGGCAAATGAACTACAGATGCATGTGCCCTCTTGTGCACCTGGCTTTTATGTGGGCACTAGGGACTCGAACTCAGGTCCTTCTGCATTGTAGGCAAACGCCTTAACCACTAAGCCATCTCTTCAGCCCTAGGCTCATAATTTAATAAGGGAAAAATAATTTGGTAGGTCTCTGTAACACACTGCTTCAAACATATTTTATGGCTTAGTACTATTTTTTTCAATCTCTTTTCTCCTTAGCCGCTTCGACTTGATATCAAGAGAAAGCTAACTGCTAGGTCTGACCGAGTTAAGAGTGTGGATTTGCATCCTACAGAGCCATGGATGTTGGCCAGTCTTTATAATGGCAGTGTGTGCGTTTGGAATCATGAAACACAGGTAGGAATTTTAAAACAACTTTATAAGAAATAAAATACTATGTTAAACAGTTTTCATGATGAAAGAGGGGAATAATGATAATAAGAGTCCAATATATACACACTGCATTCTCAAAGTCGTATGAAGTATTTTACATAGAGAACTATACTAATGTGGGCATTGCTTGTGGGAACAACTCTTGTGGCAGTGTTACATGTGATATTTAAACAGTGCTGGGGTAAGTAGTATGAGCTCTAAGGTTGGTTCTACCTGCTTTTTTCTGTTACCAATGGAGAGTCACTTGCCATTCATGTGTTCTGAGAGCAACATTTTAGAGAGAAGAAAATGGTTTGTGGAAGTACTTAAATTTCTTTTTTTTTGGGGGGGTAGCTGGCCTGGAATTCATTATGTAGTCTCAGGGTGGCCTCGAACTCAAGGCAATCCTGCTAGTTCTGCTTCCCAAGTACTGGGATAGTTTTCATTCTTACTAAAATATAATAATAAATGTCTGGAAAAGTCTTGCTAAAGTAAAGACTAATTCATTCAACAGATGCAAGCTGTATGCCAGCCACTGTTCTAGGTTCTGGGTATAGAGTGGTGAAAAAGCTTCTTGCCCTCAGAGAACATAGCAGGGAAGATTGAGATTAGGCATGTAATCATGAGGTGCAGTGTTATGCAAGGGAAGTACAAGTTTTCATGGATAGGTTTTTCAATCAGAGGGACCAGGAGTAGAGGGCGGGCTGGACCAAGAGCAAAGAAGAAGCTAGGGGAGTAGCCTAAGGTGAGGCTGGAGACGAAGGGAAGGGTAGAGCAGAGGGTATCTGGAATACCATCCTGTGAACATTAGCTCTCTCCTTAAATACATTTTATTTCCAGATCTACTAAAGGGTTACTTGAGTTTTCACATTTTAGTCCAAGAACATTTTTGAGTAAGAAATCATGAATAGATTTTTTTTAAGTATCATAGAATAACTTTTTCAGTTATTTTCTTATAACTCAATATGTATATTGTTAAATTTTAAAGACACTGGTGAAGACCTTTGAAGTGTGTGACCTTCCTGTTCGAGCTGCAAAGTTTGTTGCGAGGAAGAATTGGGTTGTGACAGGAGCGGTGAGTAGTCTTGAGTATCAAATCCCATCTGAATTAGTCAGAGGTTATGTAAACTAGGGGCAGAATTTTGATTCCTAATTCGAAGGATGGATGTTATTTCTTGAGCATATGGTATAGTTTTTCATGGAATTTACTTCATAATTGTAGTGATGGTTTTCAAATTTCCATTGCTAGGATGATATGCAAATTAGAGTGTTCAATTACAACACTCTGGAGAGAGTTCATATGTTTGAAGCCCACTCGGACTACATTCGCTGCATTGCTGTCCATCCAACCCAGCCATTCATTCTAACCAGCAGTGGTAAGAGATGGTGCCTTTTGGTCATGGGCATCTCTGTGGGTAATTTTCCTTCAGTGAAATGTGCTATTATTCTTCAACTGCTACTACAGCACAGCTCTAATTCCAGCCAGCTTTTAGACCATTTTAATCTATCACTGTGCTGTTGATGTTGCTTGCTTTTGTATTTTAATGAAATACCAGCTATATAGAGGAATATATAACAATTGTTCCAATTCCTGTCAGGGAAGACCTGAAGGTGTAGATGTTTAAAGTCTACTGGGCAGAAAGCATGGTGATGAGCAGTTGTTGGCAGATTGCCATAGACCCTAGTTGCTTCTATCTTTGTATTTGGACTAGTTTGCACCTTGGTGTTATGCTTAGAACAGTAGATTTTGGGTTGGGTAATTAAAATAAGTAATAATGACTTTCTAATGACACTGAAGCATTTTTAAATTAAAAATTTAGAACTTTTAAAACCAAATTTTAAAAAAATAAAATAAAATAAACCAAATTCATAAGAGCAAATGAGTATTCTTTCAATATTAATTATTCATTTATACTTAGATTATAATCAAACTGTATACCTTTGTCAGTCTTTGAAACCCGTTAAACTATTCTTAAATTCTTCACAAAATTTTACCATTTAGTGAAGTGTGTTCCTTGTATTTCATCTCTATTGTTCTATAGAGTTGTTTGTTTACTCTTCTATAGAGTTAAGTTTGTTCTTAGGATAAATAAGGATATTGAAATCTTTTTCAGTCTTGATTCTATTTCTTAAATAACAGAATGTGTGACTTGTGTTATGTTTACTGACTTAAAAGGTACAAAGACTATTTACTGAAATGGAAAAAAATAGAATTCGCAACTAACTTGACTTTCTTTTGGCCTAGATGATATGCTTATTAAGCTGTGGGACTGGGATAAAAAATGGTCCTGTTCACAAGTGTTTGAAGGACACACCCATTATGTCATGCAGATTGTGATAAACCCCAAAGATAACAACCAGTTTGCCAGTGCATCTTTGGACAGGACCATCAAGGTACGGAGTCTATTCGGTGTGGTTACTGTTGGTGAAATAGATCTGTTGAGGTGTTTTACTACTGGCTGGCAAGGATGTTACTTCTACCTCTAGAAATATGTTTCAGAAGCCCATTTTGAAGTTTGCCTTAAGCAGCTCTTCCCAGACTTCAAGCCTCCCATTCTCTTTTTAATATTTCTTCAGGATTTAGTGAAAATACTGACTCAGAGAAGCTCTCGTCAGACAGAGCCAGTTACATTCATCCCATTTCTCTCGTTTTTGCTTCTGTCGGGGCCATCCTTGCACTGTGTCATAATTTATGTATTTTGGATATCTTTATCCTCATGAAATATTGGATGTTTGGGGTTGGAAGTGTGTGTTTCCCCTACCCCCAGAAGACATTCAGTGCACACAGCACAGTGCTTTGGCTAGACTCAATACTTAATGCATGTAGTGACTAAGTCATCTTCCTTGTAATATACCTCCAAACACATGCATTTAAAATTACACGAGCTTTTCTTGTACATTGGCTTATATATAATACTTTATTAGCTTTTCTTTAACTTACATAAGCTGTTCTATGCCTGAAGACCTCCAGGCTTTGACTCTTTTAAGGAATTGTCCTTACTTTTGAGATAGGTTGGGAACTTTGAAATCAGTTTTGAACATCTTCACTAAATTGGGCTTATTTTACAAATACTAATTATCTTTGGCTGAATCGTTTGTCATACACAGTAATTGGCAAGTAAAGTGAGAAAACAAAATCAAATGGATGAGGGTAAATGAAGGGCTTCAGCATTTTCTGAATGTCAAAGTGGGTGAGTCTGCCTTCTGAAGTGAAGCCCTGTACTGATGGGCAGACACTGTTGCTTTCTGAAGGTCTGGCAGCTGGGCTCTTCATCACCAAACTTCACTCTGGAGGGACACGAGAAAGGCGTGAATTGCATTGATTACTACAGTGGTGGCGACAAGCCATACCTCATTTCAGGTGCAGATGACCGTCTCGTTAAAATATGGGATTATCAGGTATGGTGTTTATAGCCTTACTTGCTGCATGGTTCACATGGTTTCTACTGTTTCTTACAGCACCACTAAGACTTGGACTGTAGAACTTTTCACAGTGTCATAACTTCAGGTCTCAGTATCGGTACCTAAATTATTGTCCCAAATTTTTCCTCATAATGTGGTATAATATGCGTATTGTTTTAAAAAATAAAATGCTAGCCTGCTTATTTTTTATTTGGTAAAGGAATTTAGAAATGTTTGTATTCTTAATGTTGAGCTATATATTTCCGAGTATTCTTTTTGTTTGTTTGTTTGTTTCTGTTTTTCAAGTAGGGTCTTGCTCTAGCCCAGGCTGATCTGGAATTCACTATATAGTCTCAGGTGGTCTTAAACCCATGGTAGTCCTCCTACCTCTGCCTCCCGTGAAACACCATGCCCAGCTCCAAGTATTCTTATCATTAGGTTTGTTTCTATATGAAAACAAACAGGTGAATGATATAACCAAGTACAACCATTTTACCAAGAATTGTGAAATGGGTAATGGACTCTTGTTACCATGACTTGTGTCTCTAAGGGTTTTTTTTTTTTCTTTTTTTCTGTGTGTTGGCATATGTGGGTCCACCTCAGGTGCTGTTTCTTCATCTACCACCCACTTATGTTGAGACAGGGCCTTTCATTGGCTTGGAGCTCACAAAATCAGCTAGCTGGGCTGACTAGTGAGCCCCAGGAATCCACCTCTCTCTGCTTTCCCAGCTTGGCATTACAGATGTGCACCACCATTCCCAGCTGTTTTTTCACCTGGGTTCTGGGAATTGGATGCAGTCCCTCCTGCTTGTAGAACAAGCACTTTACTGATTGAGATCTCTCCCCAATGTAGGATCTTCTTAAATTTTTCTCTTTTTTTGTTTCCAACATCAAAGTTTTTATAAGCAGCTGGGTGTGGTTGTGCACACCTATAATCCTAGCACTCAGAAAGCTGAAGCAGCTGGATTGCAATGAGGCCAGTTGACCTAGACTACAGAACCATTAACAGGCCAGCCATGCCTGAAAAACCCAAAGAACAAAAAAAGGTTCCATAAGTAAGCAGTTAATAAAGTTGGCCTAAAAACTAATTTTACTTTGAAAGCTTTTTCCTGACTTGTACTTAATCCAGAATAGAAATATAAAGGCAAAAGCAATGCTGTCTACTCAGTGCACAAGTGGTAAGTCTGTAGTACAGGGGAAATTAGTTAGCCTAAAAATATGGGGAAATAGCCAGCTGTGATGGCGTACGCCTTTGATCCTAGCACTCAGGAGGCAGAGGTAGGAGGATCGCCATGAGTGCAAGGCTACCCTGAAACTACAGGTAGGTCAGCCTGTGAGATCCTACCTCAAAAAACAAAACCAGAAAAATGTGGGGAAATAATATTCAGACCAAAACATATATCTCTTGGGTTTTTCTCCTTTAAATATAATTACATTTATCCTATAAAATAGAGAAAATAGTCTTGAATACAAAAAAAATTCTGTATTGCAATTTTGATTTATTTAGATTACCCTGAGCATTGTCATTTATCAATGACCTGTGCATTGAGAGAATTATAAATGTGTTATTAACAAATAACACTAATACAAATACTTACTATATCTTGATTATAGAATAAAACATGTGTACAGACACTGGAGGGACATGCCCAAAACGTGTCTTGTGCCAGTTTTCATCCTGAGTTGCCAATCATCATCACAGGTTCAGAAGACGGTAAGTTACTATATTTCCTTCTGTGCTTGTATTTACTCAGCAGATATTTAAAACAAGTAGTATTTCTGCATGGTAATGGGAGGTTCCTTTTAAAAAAGAAAATTTATATTGTATTTGCAAGCATAGAGAGATAAGGAGGAGGAAGGGGCAGGGAGTGAGAGTGGGTCTGGGAGCACCAGGGCCTCCTGCCTCTGCGACAAACTCCAGATGCATGTGCCACTGCACATCTGGCTTTAGGAGGTTCTAGGGATTTCAACCCAGGCTGCAGGCAAGTTCCTTGAACCACTCAGCTATCTCTCCAGCCCATAATGGGAGATTTCTAAGGATTTTTCTATTCTTATTAGAATTCTAGACTTAAGCTTAAAAGAAAAAGGGGTTTATTATCACCACCATTGTAGTGTGTTCTACTGCTGTCATTTAGATAAAGTGTACCCAGATAGATGTTCTATAGAAAACTGAAAAAGCATGTGTTCCAGAGTCAGACAAACTCGGGTTCAAATTTAGGCTCCACCACTTTGCAGATGTGGAGATGGGAACCTACTTGTCATTCATGGAGCTACAGTGAGAGGTTGAAAGAAACTGCAGGTCGAAAGCACCTGGTACATGTAAGCACTCTACCCAAGAAATCCTGTTACTACTTTACACTTAAAAAATCATATTTCTGGGACTGGAGAAATGGCTCAGTGGTTAAGGCGCTTATATGCAAAGCCTAAGGAGACCCAGGTTTGTTTCCCGAGTACCCACAGAAAGTCAGATACACAAGGTGGCTCATGTGTCTGGAGTTCATTTGCAGTGGTTGGAGGCCCTGGCGGACCCATTCTCCCCTCCCCACTTCCTCTTTCTCTCTCTCATAAATAAATAAATGAATAAAAATATTTAAAAATTATATTTCTGGGACTGGAGAGATGGCTTAGAGGTTAAGGCACTTGCCTGCAAAGCCTAACCACTCAGGTTTGATTCCCTAGTACCCACATAAAGCCAGAGGCACATACTTCTGGAGTTCAAGTGCTATGGCTTGGCATGCCCATTCTTTCTCTTTCTCTCTCTCTCTCTCTCTCTCTTTCTCTCTCCCCTTTTCTCTGTCTTTCTGCTTGAAAATAATTTTTTTAGAAAATTAAATTTTATATTTCTTAGTTTGTTTCCTAGGGGTAGTTTTTCTGTTAATGTTTATATTGCTTTATAAAATTAAAGATTGTAATGTTCCTGGCTAGCTCAGTTGGTAGAGCATGAGACTCTTAAGACTGTAGATCAAAAAATTAGTGAGGAAATTGCCAGGAAGTACTTTGTATTGAAATAGGAAGGCTTCCATATGCCTGTTTAATTGACAGTTTATTGCTAACTTCATATCCAGAGACAATATTCTCATTGCTCTTTTTCAGGAACTGTGCGCATATGGCATTCAAGTACTTACCGACTTGAGAGCACGTTGAATTATGGGATGGAGAGAGTGTGGTGTGTGGCCAGTCTGAGAGGTTCCAACAATGTTGCTCTGGGCTATGATGAAGGGAGCATCATTGTTAAGGTAATTGTGTTTTCTAAATAGATGCACATAGTCAAAGCCATTTTTCTTGGATTTCTATACAAACATCTTCCAAGTCATTGGTTTTGTTATACCAACACTTTAGAGATTAAGCAGTGACAGTTTACTGTGGAAGAAAGGGTGTAGACCTCTTTGCAAAGGAATAGAAAGAGTGCCTGGTTTTGTTTTCCTTTTGTTCCTAAGACCTATTTATCATTCTTACAGCTTGGCCGGGAGGAACCTGCCATGTCCATGGATGCCAATGGAAAGATAATTTGGGCCAAGCATTCAGAGGTCCAGCAGGCCAATCTAAAGGCCATGGGAGATGCTGAAATTAAAGATGGAGAAAGATTGCCACTGGCAGTAAAGGACATGGGCAGCTGCGAAATATACCCTCAGACTATCCAGCACAATCCCAACGGGCGGTAAGCCATCACCAGCATCTCTGTGTTAGAACACGAGTTTGTGTGCCCACAGCATGTCCCTCATCATTCCCCCTTGAGCTCTTGCCCTGTGAACAGTCAGATTGTGCTGGATTTCTTACTTCACGTGAGTTGGATTCATGTTCTTTGTACTCCTTTGGGGACAAGGAACATATTTTATGAGCAGATGCTCTGTACATATGCTATATTCTTATGAAGAAAAGCTAGGGTATGTGGAGACAGCTCAGTCAAGGATCTGAGTTCAGATTCCAGAAAAGTTGGATGTGGTGATGCACACCTGTGGTCCCAAGCACAGGGAAAGCAGAGAGAGAATCACTGGAGCTTGCTGGGTAGCTGAATCAGTGAGCTCCAGTTTTAATGTGAGACCTCAAGAAATAAGGTAGAGACCAACTGAGGAAGACGCTTGAAGTCAACCCCTGGCTTACACACACGGTACACGTACATATGCATGGACCACACACACATATATGCATAAAAGAAAAAGGGAAATGGAAAACTAACTCTTGTCAGTGTTTTTTGAAAGAAAAATCTGGGAGTGCCGTGTGTGTTGCTATGTGCATGGGTGCACATGTGTGGGTGTACTTGCATGTCTGGGTCAGAGGTCAGCATCATGTGTCTTCCTCAGTCACTGTCTTCTTAATACTGAGCTTAGAGTTCATTGCTAGGTCTAGACTAGCAAGCCAGTAAGCCCTGGAGATCTGCCTGCCTCGACACTGAACTGGAATGACAGGCGTGCATCTCCTTGCCAGCATTCTGCATGGGTACTGAGGGTTTGAGCTAAAGTCCTCATGCTTGCATGGCAAGAAATTTACCAGTTAATATAGCATGGAGCTATATTCCTAGCCTAAAATTTCCATTTCTAATCATGATTTGAATTGTCATTCTGTTTTTCTCTTAGAATTTAAAAAGCCAAATATCTTTATTTAAATTATGAACTTTATGAGCAAATCTTGTGTTGGCCCCATTCCCCTCTTCCCCACTCCCATCCTCTGAGGGTCTTCCTCAGTGGGGTTGTTGCTATTCACCATAGGGTCAAGAATGAACAGTCGGCCTCTGGGGGGAGGGGAACAATGCCTCAAGATAGTCATTCCACCTTGTGACTCTCATAATCTTTACTTCCTTACATCTGTATGTCATTGGCTTTCACTTCTGTGATTTCTAGGTTTGTTGTGGTGTGTGGTGACGGGGAGTATATCATCTACACAGCAATGGCCTTGAGAAACAAGAGCTTTGGGTCTGCCCAGGAGTTTGCATGGGCCCACGATTCTTCAGAGTAAGTTTCTGTCATGTCCACCTTGCCCTGCCTGCAGACAGATATCAGGTGCTGCTCTGTGAGAGAGGTTCTTGAGGTTGGTATGCTCTGTGCTTTTCCATGTTAAGCAGTCCCCCAGGGCTACTTAGTCAGAGGCACCTGTGCAGTGTAAGCTGTCTCGCCTGCTTTGTAGTACTGCTGAGCTTGCTTTTGGGTTGATCTCATAATCCTTTAAATGGGGAGCCAATGCTCATTTTCCTTGGCAGAGCCTGTGGCAGGACCTGGTGCTTACGGACTTAAGGCAGAATAGTTCCCTGCATCAAGTCCTCTGGAGGCCCTCCCCAAGCACAGCATCTCAAGGGCTACTGCCTTTACGAGGCAGGAGGGAGACATGCTGTTGGTGTGATGTCATCTTGAGAATATTACATCTCTTTAAAAACTCATTTTCTGTGATGTCTCTCACTTCTCACTTCTCATTTGTTGTTGTTGTTTTTTGTTTTGCTTTGTTTTTCGAGGTAGGGTCTTGCTCTAAGCCAGGCTGACCTCGAACTCACAGCAATCCTCCTTCCTCGGCCTCCCGAGTGCTAGATTAAAGGCATGCACCACCATGCTCAGCCTCACTTCTCATTCTTAACCAGTTTTTATCTGAATTCAGAATATTCATGAAATGTTCTTATTAGAAGCTTGAGAAATCATGCAGTACTCAAATAACCAAATTAATAGAACATTCCTGTCATCCCTCTAGAGCCTTCCTGTTTTCCCTAATAGTCTACCTCACTCCCAAGCCCCAGGCAAGCACTGGTCTGCTTTCTGCTACTGTATAGTTTAAAGTTTTGTGTAAATGGAACTGTAGACATGCACTCTGCTACCTGGCTTCTGAGAACCATCCTTGCAGCTGCCTCTTGTCAGTACACAATGCTTCCTTTGTTGCATGGTAGCCTTGACTCTGTGCATGTACCACAGCTTGTCTACCCAGTCACCTGTAGATGGCATTGTGTCATTTCCATACTCGAAAGTGGTTTGTAAGACCTAGTAATCTGTTTGATACGTAGTATGAAATCCACTGATACTCCTAGAGGGGGAAGGTCTTCAAATGACAATTCCTTTTATATTTTCCATAATTATAGTATTTTAAACTATTTCTAATATTTGGTAGAATTATGGCGTATTATGTAAAATGCTATATTTGCCTTTCCTTTTTTCTCACCAGGTATGCAATAAGAGAGAGCAACAGTGTTGTGAAAATATTCAAGAACTTCAAGGAAAAAAAGTCATTTAAACCAGATTTTGGAGCTGAAAGTGAGTGTTATTTATTTATGATACATTTTAGAAGCTATGTAATGGCTCAAAACGTGAAAGCAGAATCCTGTCTTTCTTTTCAGGTATCTATGGTGGCTTCTTGTTGGGGGTTCGATCTGTCAATGGCTTAGCCTTCTATGATTGGGAAAACACAGAACTCATACGCAGAATTGAAATTCAGCCCAAACATGTAAGTTTTCCTTCCAATATTGCTCTTGGAAAGTTCATCCTTGAGATGTCTGAGTTCCCCAAGGAAATGTCCTTTGTACCCTGCTATCCTTGTCCATTCTGTTGAACACCATGCCATTTACCTCAGGGTTGCTCAGAAAATCAGGCAGTAAACACTATATATTTAAAAACAAAAAAAACTGCAAATTCCAAATGCCACTTATATTTGCTGTGAAGACAAGAAGGCAGAGAATTGTTGACTTGGGACGACCTGAGAAAGTCCAAACTGCGGAAAACCTTCTACTTTTACTGTGTTGCTCGGGTGCTCATCTCCAGTGACTGACTCTAGAATAGCCTGCGGTTGTAACAGCTTTTCTCTCAGGACACTGTAAGCTAGCCTCCCGAGATCCCAATCCTCTTCTGCAGAACCACCGTTCTGCAGAACCACTGTGCCCTGGAGAAACTGGCTTGAGGAAGTTATGTACAAGCCTAGGTCGATCTTGTGATGAGGTTGGTGCCCCTTGTCTTATTCAGAAAGCCAAAGCAGTGGATTTAATGTCCCGTTGCAGATTTTCTGGTCTGATTCCGGAGAGCTAGTCTGCATTGCCACCGAGGAATCGTTTTTCATCTTGAAGTATCTGTCAGAAAAAGTCTTGGCTGCACAGGAAACACATGAGGGAGTTACTGAAGACGGCATTGAAGATGCCTTTGAGGTATTTGCCTCAGCACAACTTTGGTGTTTCTTCTATGTGTTTTATATTCTTAATGAAAGACTATGCTGATTTTTAACATTCCACTGTAAATTGGGTTTGGGGTGGGGGTGCTGATGTATGGCGTTCTGGTGAAGTGTGCATCTGAAAGTAAATATGTTTAAAAGAAGCTTGCACTTCGGTTCTAGAAAATCTTTAAACTTACTTGGGTCTTTCATTAGGAAATTTGAAGTTGTCTTTGGATTTGAGATGGCTTAGCCAAAATGATGCTGCAGATGACATTTTTTAATGGAAAAAAAATACTACCTATTGTAGAGTTAAATGTCCTATAAGATTTTGTGAAATACTTAATATTCTAGTTTTATGGGTATTATCCGTTACAACACAGTATTTATCCAGTAGTAAAATTTTACATTATAGGTACTCATCTAAGAAGTTATCAATTCCAAGGGAAATGTTTCTTTCTTGAGATGGAAGTTTACTTTGCATTCCTTATGTGATTTCTTGCCATCCTTAATTATATGCAGTGCTTTTTGTGTTGGCAGATTTCTGATGTTGGCTACGGTAGTAATGGTCTTCATTTTCTTTCTCTAGGTTCTTGGTGAGATTCAGGAAATTGTGAAAACAGGCCTATGGGTAGGCGACTGCTTCATTTACACAAGTTCTGTGAACCGATTAAATTATTATGTCGGAGGAGAAATAGTCACCATTGCCCATTTGGACAGGTAGCTAAATATCATTTTGATTTGTCTTAAACAGCCTGTTTAAAAGTGTGCTTTGTAAATAAAACTGGGTGCTGACTTGTAATAACAGTAGGCTGATTTTTCCATATTACACTTTTAGTGGCTTGCCTATTAGTAACCAAAGTTACATTTGTCAGATGAAAAGATTTTGAACAAAAGGCAAGAGGTGTGTGTGTGTGTGTGTGTGTGTGTGTGTGTGTGTGTGTGTGTGTGTGTAAGTACAGGCTTGCGCTTCTAATTTTGTTTGTTTGTGTGACAGGACGATGTACCTTCTGGGCTATATTCCTAAAGACAATAGGCTGTATCTAGGAGATAAGGAATTGAACATCGTCAGCTACTCCCTGCTAGTTTCGGTCCTGGAATACCAGACAGCTGTCATGCGGAGGGACTTTAGCATGGCCGACAAAGTTCTTCCTACAATTCCAAAAGAGCAGAGGACCAGAGTTGCACACTTTTTAGAAAAGCAGGTAATAGGGTATTTTTCCTCATTATTGGTTTGTTTTAAAATCAGCAATTTAAAAGAATGTTAGTATGGATTTGAAAAGTATTGCTTCTTATTTTTTCATCACCACTAATTTTCCTGTGGCAGCTAGATTTCTCAACTTAAGGTGCTTACTGCAGCATGTGTGTCTGTGCATGACCTCCTCTTCTGTCAGCTTAGCACCTTCTCCACTCTGAATGTTTCTGGGGATTGTATCAGTCTTCCCTGTCTTCTTTAATCTCTTAGGGTTTTCATTTCTACACTGCATTTTTATTTCATCCACTTTTTACTACAATAAAAAGATATGGTGAAATACCCATAACATAAAATTTGCCATTATCCAACGTGCCTTTTGCTTAATTGTATTATTTTATTTATTTGCAAGAGAGATGGGGGGGGGGGAATAGACACACCAGGGCCTGTAGCCACTGTAAATGAATTCCAGATGCATGCACCACTTTATGTATTTGGCTTTATGTGGGTACTGGGGATTTGAAACCTCGGTCCTTAGGCTTTGTAGGCAAGCACCTTAACCATTAAGCCATCTCTCCAGCCCCTTAATTGTATTTTTTTAATCAAGTTATATGTACATAGCATACAAGCTAAGTTCTGCAAGCCTTTTCTATCCCTGTCTGTTGTAATCGGTTTTCTCGCTGTGACCCAACCAAAGGTAGTTGACGAGAGGTATGAGTTTTTTCCAGACATTTTAAGACATTGTCAGGTCTGAATAGGCTGCCTGTCTTTTCCTCATTTCTAATTTGGACTTTTTCTGTGGTGGTTTAACTGAATGTTTTTATTCCGCAGTTTTTTAAAAAGCTTTCCTTTCTGGGATTAGGAGTTTTTGCCTTACCAAATAAATAAATAAATAAAAATTCCTTAGTATTTTAGTGAAGATTGGAATAAAGCAAAAGTGTGTATATTTAATCCACCTCATTTAATCTACTTTGTCCCTGCCTGACTGGGTCCAAGCATCTGTCCTTCATCTTAGGCTTTATGTCATCTGTATCTGTGCTAGTGATGAAAAAGAGTAACCCAGATTATTTAGGATGTCTGTTTGCATTGTACTCACCGACAGTGGAGTAGAGAAGCACATTCCCAGCACCATAAAACCATCCGGAAGAGCTAGGCAGAGTCTGCAAGCTGTCTGGCTTCTCTGTGCTGACTATCCCTTGCTGAACACTTTCCCTGGCAAGAGGAGAAGTAAACCAGTCCTGAGCTTTTCCTCTGACACCACCATATTCCTAAAGCTGAAGAACTTGCCCATCACTACCATTTTGTCTTGCTCGAGAAGCTAATTTAGTAGTTACAATGGTTAGTTTAAAAGCCTGTTCCTGGCGGCTTAATGGCTCATGGGAAGGAAATCTCGGGCTTTCTGACCCTTATGATATCTGGAGATAAATAGGCTGAATGTGAGACCAACACAAAAGACATAGGAAATGACAGCTCATCTCTGTCTGGACCTGGATTTCAATATGTTGGCTAAATGACTTACAGATGATAGAAAATTGGAAGGTTTTGTATTTGACTCTTTCTTTGGTCATTTCCTGTAAAATGAGGTCTGATTTCTAAGGCTGTGCTGAGATTACCAGCAGCAGAATTTACCTATGCTTTGTTTCTTTTTCTTTTTCATTTTTGAGAGATGCAATCAATAATTTTATTATATTTAATTAGGACTTATATGTGAAATACACATGTGTTGATCAATTGCTTAGTTTTGAGCCACATTACCAGTATTCCCCAAAAGTCCTTTAAATTGAATTAAGTTTATGCATGTACTGATTTTTGTACTGATTTTATTACAGTAAAATACAGTATAATCTGAAGGTCTCCAAATATAAGATTGTGCATAGAAGCATGTTTATACAAATGAAAACACAGAAAAGGGAATAATGTAGACTTTTCATTTGCTAAAGAAGTTTTCTCCCCCAGGAGAGGTGGCTCAGCAGATACGGCTCTTGCCTATAGAGCCTCATGACCCGAGCTCCATCCCCAGTTCCCTCATAAGCCAGATGCACAGTGGCGCATGTATCTGGAGTTGCTTTGTGGTGGTTAGAGGCCCTGGTTCATATTGCACATTCATATTCTTATTCTCTCTCTCACACACACAAATAAATATATAGAAATTTTTTTTTTTAAAGAAAGATGTTTGCTTCTGTTTTGTGCTGCTTTATAGTGTTCCATGAGTGACAGGGAGACAGGGATCAGTTGCTTGGAGTTTAGATTCTATTTGGTCCACTGAACAGATTTCTCAGTGTCAATATTTACCATATGCTAGAAATTTCTGCTTTTGAAATTTTAAGAACTTCCAATGAAAATTTCTAAATATTGGCCTAAAAATTTTAAGATAAACTTTATATTATTCTGCTCATTGGACATTGTGACATGATGTCATCTGTAGAGTTCACACTGAAGAACCACAGAATCAAGTTACCAAAAAAATCTCTCATAACACTTTAAATAAATTAACAGTTTTTTGTTGGGCCATATAGCTATCCTGGGCCAGATGCAGCCCATGGGCCACAGGTTGGGCATGCCTTCAGGATGTTTAGTGGGAACATTTTTGCCTTTAGTTTGGGGCTAAAACCTAGGGCTGGATGCATACTAGGCAAGTGTGTGCTGTACCACTGAGCTATGTTCTCAGCCCAGCAAAAATGTTTTGAGACCACTGCTTTGTAAGGCTCTCCGTGGGCTACTCCCAGATCTCCCAGTAACTTCTGCCACTTAGGCACAGTGGTAGCCTGTCGCTGATCACCCAAGGGGCCTGCATGCCTCTCACTGACAAGTTTGTTTTCTTGGATTTTGTCACATGTAGATGCAATGTTAGTAATCATAAGCCTTCCTTTCTCTGTTCTCTGTGTTGTGTCCATGTGCACGTGTGTCCTGTTATGTCCAAATACTCTTCTGGGTGCTTAGAATGCATTAGTGCATAAAATAGAGTTCTGCCCTTGAGAGAAACTGGGATTATAGCATTATGTGCATGGGAATAATGGGTTTTTATGACATGGTTATAATATGCCATTGAACTTGATTCATATTCACACCCTCACTATACTCCCCTACACCTCTCACTGGTTTCCACCCTCCAGATAGTCCCCCTTCTGCTTTCTTGTCTCATAGATGATAAGATTCTTTCTTCGTGAGCTCATGTACTATTTTATATTTCATTTTCCCTACTAAACTCTTGTTCTTTCCTGCCTTCATAGTTCTCCTGCTAGTTTCATTTCAGGGCATGGTGTTTTTATTTAAAAGAGAAATTATTTTTTTTTCTGTGGACATTTTACTTACATGTTCTTGTTATATGTGTCAACACACATTTTCCTTTTTAAAATGTTTAGGGCTTCAAGCAGCAAGCTCTTACAGTATCCACAGATCCTGAACATCGTTTTGAGCTTGCTCTTCAACTTGGAGAGTTAAAAATTGCATACCAGTTAGCAGTGGAGGCAGAGGTACGTACTAATTTGTGATCTTGATTTTTCACAACTGATAGGTCAATAAGTACATGTGTTTTGCTGTTTTGTTACTAACAGTTTTCAAATGGAAAGTAAAGACTCATTTTGGTGAGGTTATTGTCTCTATTTGGTCTTTTCCAAATGTTAATCTTTACATAAATTAAATGGATTATATTCAAGATATTCTTAGCACTGTAATTTAAGAACTGTTTTCCTATCTTAGGCAGTAATATTTTACAAGAGAAGATTCAAGGTAGCAGGGAAAGTAGTCTGGGAATCCACAACAGGGGTTTGTCAGAATCCCAAACTAGACCAAGTACTGATTTTAAAGAAGGGTTCTGAGATGTTACAACTGTTCAATGACATATTTATAGATCTTTGTACATTGGGTGCTTCTAATGGTGGTTTTTAGTCTACCATTTGCTGGTAAATTAATTTCAAATTGTACACAATAAACTTTAGCTATGTTAAGATTATTTAAATGTGAATTCTATTAGTTTCTGAGGAGGTACAAACGATAGTGTTTATTTTTTATGAAATATTTAAGAACATAATTTTCTGTTCTTTCAAAAATGATATTAAATTCACTTGTTAAAATAATTACAATCCAATTACCTTCAAACTTGATGGTTTTACTTTGTTTCAGTGTGTAATTACAAAACAAAATGAGTTGGTAATTATTCATGTATCACTAAATTGAATTAATTTTGTATATGTGAATAATTCTCATTTCTTCATTATACATTGTATTCATGCCATTCTTTGATTGATAGAACCAACTTAAGCATAGTTCTGCATATGATATCTGCATAAGTATCTTCAGTTGTCATCACAGAAATGTTAAAAATAATAATGCTGATGTTACAGGTTTGAATGTTTATTTAAATGATGTTAACTTAGAAACATTTTCTTGTAGTCAGAACAGAAGTGGAAACAACTTGCTGAGCTCGCCATTAGTAAATGTCAGTTCACTCTAGCCCAGGAATGCTTGCACCATGCCCAGGATTATGGGGGTCTGCTGCTCTTGGCTACTGCCTCTGGAAATGCAAGTATGGTAAACAAGCTAGCAGAAGGTGCCGAGAGAGATGGCAAAAATAACGTGGCATTTATGAGCTACTTCTTACAGGGCAAGTAAGTATTACCCTGAGGTTCAAGACATTGGTGAGCATAGTAATTACAAGTAATTGTTTCTACATTGATTGTAGGGTGTTTTTGAGAGGACTGTACAGAGTGAATTCTGGAAAGATAGCTGATAGATGGCTGGCTGGTCTTGAATCGTGGGGGCAGCCAGAGGCCAGCAGCTCCAGCTCCATAGCATCGTTTCAATGTGGGAGCTGAGGGCTGGGGATGTAGCTCAGTTGGTAGTTTGCCTAGCATGAAGCCCCGAGTTCAATTTCCTACACAGAATAAACTGGGTGTGAGGGTACATGCCTGTAATCCCAACCCTTTGGATGTAGAGGCAGGAAAAGCAGAAGCGTCATCCTTGGTTACAAGGGAATTTGAGGTTAGCCTGGGATACATGGGATCCTGTGGAGGGGGGGAGCTAGGAAAGGATAGAAGGAAAGATAGCTCACTCAGGCCATAGAAGGAGGGACTCTGTGTGAGCCAAATGAGTTCATGATGGGAGATGTTAAATCTTCAAACCCTGCCAGCTAATGGCTGAGCATTTTATTGAATAACAGCCGTTGGTACCTGCATGGCAGGTGACTTTATCCAAACAAAGGAAGATGGATGATGAAGCCAGGTACTTTCAGACTTGAGCCCAACTTTAAAGTATAAAAATGCCACATATTTCAAGTCGACCAGTATTACAAGCCAAGTCACAAACACAAAAGTATTAACTTTGCTCTACATGCTGGTTTTAAACTCAAAATAGGTGCTGGGGAATAGAACCCAAGGTACTTATGCACACTAGGCAAGTGCTCCACCAATAATCCCAACTCCCATCACAGAACTCGGTGTACACCCCAATATACATGGGTGTAGCTATAAAAATAGGCCCACTTTTCCTTATCCTTAATTCAAAAATCCAAAAACTTACCTGAAAACCTGACCTGAACTCTAGCATACTATTTTAATCGCTTCAGTGACAGTATATTTTTATTGCACTTAATAGTCATGGATTAATAAAAGTCTTGAATTTTGAAATGTATCTACTTCATAAAACTTGCACAGAAAATAATTGAAATTAATAATTTTTAAAAAGAGCGCCAGCCTGTAATCCCAGCTAGTTGGGAGGTAAGATTACAAATTCAAGGCCTGCCTGAAATAGACTTAGCTCAAGGCTAGCCTGGACAACTCAGTGGGAGCCTGTCACAAAATAAAAGTGATAAGAGAGGTGAGGACATAACTTAGTGGTAGAGCACTTGCCTACCCCAAGTTCAACTTGTAGTTCTTCCCCAAAGAACTCAGAACAGTTAGATGTGTAGACACTTAGCTATCCTGTGGGGCACCACTGGGCTGCCCATCAGCCTGCACTGCAAACACTGCCCTCAATATCCTTACTGGGTATTGCTAAAACTAAGTTGAACAGAAGTGGTCACAGAAGCTCTTATCCTCATACCTTTAAAGTCCACTGTGAGTAAAGTGAGTAAAGGGCTCAAGAACAAAATGAGATGAACATGTAAGGGGTGGGGCCACTGTGATTTTTGGCATTTTCAGGTGTACAGTATTTATTCTGATAACAGTGCCTTTCCTTTTCATCCTTAGGCTCGATGCTTGCCTGGAGCTCTTGGTCAGAACAGGACGCCTACCAGAAGCTGCCTTCCTGGCCCGAACTTACTTACCCAGCCAGGTTTCAAGGTACGGCCTTAATGCTTCAGCTAGAATCTTAATAATTGGCCAGGAATCGAAGTACAGACTTGATTTTTCAAGTAAAAACAGGGCCCACTTAACCAGTCTCTGGTTCTGTGATGTCTATAACAGGGTAGTGAAACTCTGGAGGGAGAATCTCTCAAAAGTCAACCAGAAAGCAGCCGAATCCCTTGCTGACCCCACTGAGTATGAAAACCTTTTCCCTGGGTTAAAAGAAGCCTTTGTTGTTGAAGAATGGGTGAAGGAAACGCATGCTGATCTGTGGCCAGCCAAGCAGTACCCACTTGTCACGGTGAGTAGCAGGCTTCATGCCAAGCTTCATTTAGTGTGACTCCAGGAAGGAAGCATATGCACAACTCCAGGTTTTAAATTGTGCTAAATACATTATTAGAGCTAATGGTTGGGACTTGGGCCAAGTGTCTAGATCACTTATGATTTCAGAAAATTTCATTTCATTGTTGCTTTATTTTCCAACAGCCAAATGAAGAAAGGAATGTTATGGAAGAAGCCAAAGGCTTTCAGCCCTCAAAAGTTGCAGTGCAGCAGGTCAGTAGGGAACTACATGCAATTGTGTGACTGGTTGTTGGCCTTTAATTACCACCTGCCACTTCCTAACCCTGGTCCTCCCTGGGAATTATATGTAAACCATCTCTGAAGGTTCTTTTGTCTTCATATATATTTCTATTTGGCTATTCAGGAACTTGACGAGAAACCTGCTTCTCCTACTCCACTAATCATGGCCTCCCACACAGCCCACAAAGAAGAAAAGGTGAGTCAGACATCTCCCCTCCTTTGCCATGAACACTTCAACCAGTGCAGGCCTCTGAGGCTAAGAGATGGCAGTGGGGTCAAATTTCAGGACAAAGGCTTTGAAATGGGAAGATGCTGTTATGACTGCTGAGGACGTTTTAGTTCTGGCTTTGGATCGTGAACCACAAAACTTTTCTTAACATGACATTGTGTAGCATTACCCTCTTCTTTTCCTTTGCAGAGCTTACTTGAACTAGAAGTAGATTTGGATAACCTGGAGCTAGAAGATATTGACACGACAGATATCAATCTGGATGAAGACATTCTGGATGACTGAACATAGTTTTCCACTTACTCAAGTAAACAGATCATCTTTATGTAGGGGTATTGATGCCATCCTGACCACAGGAAGTAAGAAACTCCTTCAATATTATATATGAAAGCTGTGGACCAAGGGGAACACAATGGCCTCCTCCTCTTAAGAGGAATTTCTGAGCAGCATCAAAATTATGTTTTCCTTGTTAACTGAAAGACATTGGCTTTTTTTCCCAATACTGTTATTAGACCATATCTCATAAATTCCTTTGAATTAATGGAAAAAATATTGAGTTTCCTTTCTAAATAATGAAAATGGACTTCTAATTATAAGGCTATAGGGAATAGCCTCACATGCATTTTCCAAATAAATATCAATCACATTTTTCTTAGAACTGCATATTAATGCTGTAATTATCTAAACCTCTTTTCTGATCTGTTATATTTGTCCTTAGTAGTTAGCTGGCAGGGAGCCTTACTCTTCCTCTCGGCTTTTACCCATTCCAGCATAAGAGAATGAAACTCCTGCTTCTCAGCCCTCAGTCAACTGGACTCTGTGTACAATACCTATTAGCCTATTTGGTGCCACAGAAAAACACGCCAGTTTTTGTTTGTGAGCTTATTTGGTTTTGTTGTTAAACTGTCCTTAGTTATAAATAGAAAAGTTCATAACCAGGCACTCAAATACAATCATTTGTGCTCTTGAAACTAGAAATTGGGTAGGGCAACAAGGTTTTTTTTTTGTATTGTTGTTAAAAGATATCATCTAGAACTTAAAAAGTAAAATTTTATAGGAAACTACAAATCAACACCTTTTAATCCTGACATTTTTGAAACTTTAGCTCAATAGTAACAAAAAGAAAGGAAGTTAATGTTTAGTAAAATAAATGTTTTTAATGTTTCAGGACGCTGCAGACTGTCTAACGAATGCATCTTGACGTGTCTGCAGTGTTAGCTCTATATATGCTCCTTTCTGGGCTTCAGTTTTTGCAAAGACCTGTTAAAATAAAAAAAAAAGTTATAAAACAATAGGATATATATCATTTATAAGGTCAGTTAAGACATCATTAACATTTCTGTAGCAGGAAATTAGAATCGCAAGTAAGGACTTTCAAGTTTCACAATAACTTCCCCCGGTTATAATGCAATTGATATTTGGGGGGGGGGGGCAAGAAAACACTATCCAACATATTTTAAGGCACAGTAATTCTAAACTCCAGAGTGGCTACCATCTCCTTTAGTCTACTTTGGGAAAAGATTAAGGCCCTGACATTGTACCTTTGAAATGGCTTCAGAGAAATCCAGACAATGAGACTCAGCAAACTTAAACTTCTACAAATGTTTTCTCTGAAAGACTTTTTGTTGTTGTTTTAATGTGGCTTATCACAGAAAATCTGGGTTCTTACTATAGTTTCTCTCTTCCTTTTACAGTGGCACCACTGGTCATTTTTGTCCTTAGTAATAAGCCTAATTGCTTTCATTATGAAAAATAATCGTACTGGAATGGAAGCCAGTCCACAAAGCTACCTTTACTCTGAGCATTAGAAGACGTTAAATCACACAGTGACCTTCCCTTCCCACCTGGCAAAACGACCTCAATTTAGCATTTGGTTACAAATAGATGAGCCCATGGGTCAGAATGGTGTGCAGTGCCAAAGGCTTGCTAGTGTTCAAACACCACCCTCTCCCTTTCCTGACACCTGCTTATTTCCCCCTGATGTGAATATCCTAACACTGAAGTACAGGAGGCTGTTGTTGGGCACATGTTCTGGTTCTCCACCCTGTCCTGGTAGCTTGACCTTCTCGAATGCAGCTGGCTCTTGGTGTGTTCTAAAGAATCTGCTGTGGCCACTATCTGAACCTCTCTGGACACAGCTGTCAGCACACTGCACTCCTCTCCTTCCTCACCAATCTGTTCCTACTGTCCAGGCAGAACAAAAATAGAGGCTATAGTTACACTGATATTTTCAAGACCAGAACTGTTCCATAGTCACAAATCTGTTTAGTTACTATTACGTACCATTTCTGAATTTTTACCAATTCAATCGTTACCTCACAACTGAAAACAAGAAGGCCCTTTACCTTAATCAGATTTATTCCCTCAGCAGTCTGCTCTTTGGCCTCCTGAGCTGACTGGCCATCTGGATGGAGCATGTGATACAGCTGGACCAAGCTGGTGGCATCCTCGATTCTGAGGGTGAAAGGGCTCAATGTTATTAAGGGGTTTTCTTCATTGGTTGCACAGCCCAGTAAACATGTGTGCCAACTTCACACTAAATTACATTTGAGACTTTCCATGGGTGGGAAAGAGGGATGTTCTGTGGTTCCAAACGCATTTTCAGGAAAAGTCCTTACAATAGCTCTGTGAGTCAGGGAAGGCAAGAAGATATAGGAAGTGCCCACTCTATATATTCCCAGTATGGCTGGATCCTTTTTGGAAATGGAACCTCACTCACCATAGAAGCAACATGAAAACATTCTTAATGGCAGGTGATTTTCAGAACAGCTAGCGTAGTGAAACACTGAGCCAACTCCAAGGACAGAAAATCTGGTTTGTATTTACCTTTTTAGAAATTTAACAATTTCTTTCAATATTAAAATTTCAGGATTACCTGCTTGTGACCCTGTTTTACAGCAGCTTTGCCTTCCTTCTTTTCCTCTCTTAAGCGCTATGATTCTCTATAACAAAATATTTGCCTCCTCAAAGGTGGGGGCTGAGGGACACTTAGTGCACTTAACTTAGTGAGCTATTGGCTTCTAGTTAGAGCTAGAGGACAAGGACCCCAAACTCAATGCTATCCCCTAGCTTTGACTCTGATCACCTCCACCTACCAACTACCCGAGTGAAGAGATAGCAACACAAAATTCCTCAAGCCACAGGACCTTAAAGAAATGTTCTGGGCTTCCCCTATCTTAAAGGTACATCTACAATAAAAGCCATCTCTCGAGAAAACGAGCCAAAACTGCTCAGAATAAAGCCTTTCTGGGGGAAAAATTCAAAATGGTCCTTACATGTCTACTTAGCTTAGTATAATCTAACAAAGTTCACTGAAGGTAGCAGCATCAAAATGTCTCCTCAGGTAAAAGGCATGTAGCTCTATAGGTTTCTACAGAACAGATTTTTCACTAGGCTCGTGCTAAAATGTAATGCCTGTGTTTCATTTGACAATTTAAGGACAGTTTAACATCTACACATTTAAAATTGAGAGAAAATTACTATTTTCAAAGTATCTTTTTCAAGATAAGGTTTTCTATAGCCCAGGCTGGCCTCAAACTTGCTATGTAGCTGAGGATGACCCTGAGCTTCTGATCCCCCTGCCTCCACCTCCAGAGTGCTGGAATTATAAGCATGCACTGGCATGGCTGGTTTATGTGGTGCTGGAGATCAAACTCAGAGCTAGGTAAGCTCTCTACCAACCATGCTATATACCTAGCCCGTTTTCAAAATGTCTTAAAAGGATCTCTGCAAAACCAACAGTGGAACTTGAGTGTGAAGTAAATGTGTACAGAAGCCTAATGCTGGCCTGGTCCCTCGGTCACTTATCTAGTAAGGCGTGCACCCCACTCACTGCACAGCCTGGGGTTTACAGTCCGCAAGAAGTCACTGTCCAGAATTCCAAGAGGGCTTATGGAAGTACCTCCATAGCATGCATGAACTGCATCAGAGGTGAAGTTTACATGTGACAAGGAATAAGACATCATGCTCCTCAGTGCAGAGCTTGAACTTCCATGCTTAGACTACTTTGCTCTGCTACTTTATAAAAGCTCAGAAGGTCACGTAATAAACAGGCATGTCACTTAAGGGTCCTTCACCGCAGGCCCACCGGGTATGGGGAAAGAGGACTTGTGTGCTTCTGAACATAGTAAACTACAAACGGGGGTGAAGTGAGCCGGCCTGGAATCATAGGTATTAGGGGCGCTACTCATGTAAGAAATAATGTTGTTTCCAGTTGTGGCCTGTGCTTCTTAGCACACGGGGAAGCTCTAGTTCCAAACACCTTATCTTTGTGCACGTGGCTCAGACAACATGACCATGTCTGTGAGTCAGAACTGAAGACAGGACTAATCATTAAATCCTGTTCTCACCTTGATGGTCAACAACAAGGGCTTTTTGTGGAAACTTGACTTTCTCACAGCAGCCATGCTGGTTTCTTTTCCTAGTCTCCCCACTCCCCTTCACCTAACTGGTGAGACGATGCAAAAGCAGCTTTATTTTCAGTTTTACCCCAAGCAGACCTCAGAAATACTGTGTCTGGTTCTCAACCACTGCAATAAAACAAGTCACATGAATTTTTTAATTTTCTCAGTACACTTTTACACATTAAGTATACAATATATTATTTAAGAAAACCTATACTTTAAGAAAATACTTTTTAATCGTCTGAAAAAAAATGGCACCAATACTTTGACTAAATCAGTGTCGCTACAAAATTTTAATTACAAAGAGACACGACTCCAGCAAAGAATAAGATGAAGTATGTTTCTCTGATTTTACTTGGAAGCACACTAGCCTGATGCTAAAAACACAGCAGACATTCTTTGACACTATTTTGACAATAACCTTCCTGATGCCTTAGAAACCTTCCAAAGCCTAGCAAAAGTTATTTTCATAAGTTAAAAACAATTACTGGGAAGCCCTACAAACAGCTCTGCCAGAAAGCAAGACCATGCAAGAACTTATATCTACTACTTTACATTTCCCATTGGGTCCTCTGTGAGTCTATGAGAAGTGCACTGATAACCAGGAGCACTGGCGAGCACTAGACTGAGGGTCAAAAGCCAGGACTCTACCCAGGAGTCTAGCTGTTTATGCAACACAGCGAAGCCTAGGTTATGCCAGAAGAACAAATCCAACAGACGAAGAAGAGTAAAAACTTCCACTGTCACTGAAGATACACTATTATCATTGGGAAAATACCACAGCACACACACAGACTTTATTGCTAGGGCAGTAATGATGATGATTTTAATCAGCTCATACTTACAAATCTCTCTGAATCTGGTCAATGAGCAAGCCATCAATCTTCTTCTTATTTACAAAATACCAGGCCATTCCACCAAAGTGTCTTGTTGAACGTAAGAGGTCATACTTCCCATGTCTGTCTATATCTTCATAGGTCTGGTGATGGATCTATCCATACAAGATGCAAGAAAGTCAAGCAGAGCTGCATCACATGTTGACACTGAGGAGCAGGCAGGCTGCCCAGCAATGGCTAAATAGGTCAACTGGTAGCTGCCTCCCTGTCATTAGTAGGCAGGAGGTTCTATTAAGGAAGAAGTTTGTCGAGGTGACAGCTAATTTGTGCCTTCCCCACTGCAGAGTATGTAGCCCAGAGCAAGTAACAGCTAACACTTAGCGCTGCCCATTACTATCAGTCAGCAGCCAAGCACTCGGACCCTAGCACCACTCCACATAGACAGACCACTGGATAAGTCCTGCAACTCCTTGGTCATGGTCGAAAAGTGTTTTTGCTTTTTCCCCTTATCCCATAAACTACGCATCCCACCAGCTCACCCATTTCATCGTAATGATGTTCTTTCAAAATGAGGGCATTTCTCTGTTCAGATGGCTTCTAAAGCCTGCTCACTGAAGACTGTATTCCTCACTAACATTGAAGGTTACCTGAGAAGGAGTCGCAACCACCTTTCTGGTGTCATCTTGGATTATTCCTTTATGATGTGTATACACAAGCAAACGATGCTTGGCCATGTCTCAAGTATATTTGGTTATTTTCTGCCACTGGACACACTGTCCTCTCTACTCAAAAGATCTCCACTTCCTTCAAAAGGTCTCCAAATTCCTTCCTGCTCACTGGTCCCTCACCCTTCTAAACAACTCGCTTCGAAACCCCCATGAAATCTTACCTGAGCACTCTGTAACCTTCTCTGAGCACCTAACATTTTAGGTCTAGAGTACCAGCTATCTGCATACTTACCCAGCACCTTTCCTCATGGTTGCTGGACTGTAAGCTTTGACACAACACCCTAGACCTAGGCATGGCCCCTATGCTTCCCATACCTTACACAAAAAAGGTATTGATGAATATATGTACTAATCTATAAGACATACACACTGAGCTTAGGCAAATGTTAGTAAACTTTCTATCTGGTAAGTGGAAAAGTCTTTGTCATCATGCGTCCTAACCCTCAGCAGCTCAACACTTAGGCAACTACCTTCCGCAAGCCTAGACTCCCTCCTCATCCTGAATAATACTTCTACACATCTGTACTCTAAAGTCTCAGGTTATCAAATCTTATAACCAAACACAATGTATTGTATTAAAAATACTTGGGCACATTAGTATTTTAACTGTACTTAATAACTATTAAATATACTCACCTTGATATAATCAGCAGAATCTGGCTCAAACTGGGCAACACAGAGATTGAGGACATCAGCATGCCGGTCCTGGCTATACATGGTCTAAAACCACATGGCAAAATTTAAATCAGATAAGAATGTAAAAGCTTACCACCTGTCCTGACAACATGACAGGCCTGTCCATCAACACAGAGGCCCCTATGTGCCCATCAAGAGACAAAAAGAACACACGCTTATAATTATCACACCTGGATTCAATCCCAGCTAAATTAATTGTAAAAAAAAAAAAACCTAGTCATATACCACTAGAATTTGTTTTACCAAGACAGAATGCCAAGTAGTACCAGAATCAACTGATTTGACAAACATTTAAAATGGAATTTTTCTTACCTTAAGGTTTTCTTCCTTGAAAATGACTGGTGTCAAAACTCTACGACCTTTCTTTGGGAAATAAATTTGTATCATCCGGTCACGTTCTTCCCAAGAGGCTTTACGAAGTGTGCCACTTGGTTCTCTGACAACAATAAAACGTTCCTAAAATGGAAAACATAACCAAAAATGATTTCTGAAGACGTCTGTTTAGTTCCTATGTCCTATTAAGTCAATTACAGGAATAATTTGCAATTAACAATATCAATTACAACTAGGGAACAAAGTACATTCATGTATTTGGGATTCCATGGCAATGTTAAGACCCAGACTTGGCAGTGTCTGACATTCCTTCATTAATCAATAACTTGCATCTACTTAACAGAAATCTAAACTAGTGAGTCCCAAGTTAGTACTAATAGGGTTAATGCATGAAAAAATAGCTCAACTAAAACATATCTGAGATTCATCCATTTTAGAGGAAGACCTTCTAAAAGACCCTTTCAAATTATTTCATTTCCTCACCCCAAAGTCTCACCTAGACAGACTTTACCCCTTACCTATGTTTAACGTTTTCAGGATAAAAGGAACAAACCCAAGAATTTTAAAGTCTTAATTCTGCCTGTGATTTTTCATAGCATTTCAATGCATTTTCATAACATTAGATATATGTCATAAGGACCAAGATCCACCTGCCTGTGGGCTCTCCATTCTTCCAACTGCCAAATCCCAGACAGTAAGATTGTTTCTTCCTCTGAATTCCACCTTTGATGCCATTCAACTGGCAGTTTGTTATGACCATGGTAATTAACACCAGATACTGAAGTGTAACTAGCAGGAAATGTAAGGATCATTCTGTGCAACATCCAGAGTTGCAAAGATATAGACCAAGCTTTTTCCATTACTGACAGTTAGAACACATCTGTTAAAGTCTAAATTAACCAGGTGATACTGTGTTTTTTTTTTAGGTGTATGACTCTCTGGATAATTAAAACTTTTGGGGCTGGAAAGATAGTGGTTAAAAGCGCTTGCTTGCAAAGCCTGATGGCATGGGTTCAGTTCCCTAGTACCCACATATCTGGAGTTCATTTGCAGAGGTCCTGGTCTACCCATTCTCTCATCTCTCATTCTCTCCCTCTCTCTCGCATAATAAATTAATTTTTTAAAAACTTTCATCAAACGCTGCAAATAGGAAAAAAAAGATGTGAAAATAATTTCTTCTCAAAATGATTTTGGTGCCTTGAGAAATCAGGATTTCACATTTCTTTTCCTCTTTCAGGTTATTAAAACACTCCCACACCAGCCTTCATAGCAAGACAAAGTACCACAAAACAAAAATTCTTATTAAAATGGCAATTGTGATCCTTATTCATTATGTCAGGTATGCAGATAGCTGGTGCACAGATACACAGCTAAAAATCAGGTCTTCTAACCATAGTCATATATGACATGGAGTCACTCTTCTCCCAAACTCAGAATTCTATAGTATTCTGATGTGTTTCGAGGACTGAACTGTAAATTACTCTTTTTATTCTCTACTTGCAAGACTCAAATACAAAACTGATGTTGTTTGAATGCCAGTGTTCTTTTAGATTGGCAATCAAGAGAAGGAGACTCAGTATAAAAACCACAATGGAACACACAGTAATGTCTAAAAGTATCTGCCACTCTTACTGAAAAGTCTAGAAAGGGAAGATCTATTGGGGAGTTTGAGTTTGGTGGTATCACTGAGAACAAAAAACACCCCATCTTCTCAGTTTCAGGAAAGGAAGTCAGTGAAGCTCAGGCAAAAACAATTTCCTTCCACTGCCTTATAATTTCTGTGGACTGGTGGTTTGGAGGTAGGTTTCTGTCTGGCTGTACATGCCTTGTTCTGCCTCAGCACACCTCTCTGCTGTAAGTCTGGCCACCCTCTGTAGTGAGATGGCAACATTGTGATGTGACCTACAGAATATTTTATGTTCCAGTTACAGGCACTCACTCGTGTGGAATCTTTGACAATCCCTCAGAAGCATCTCTACATGGTAGTTCAAGCAAAAATCATTTTGTAATTTGGTATATACTCACCCGATGTGGTACGTGATATGATATATCAGTAAAAATATATTTATTTGTTTCTGTTCCTTCCAAAATCTTATCATCTGCTAGTATGTCATTTATTGGTGTTCGTTCATCCAGAACTGGTGGCATTTTTAATCGTACTTTAGCAGCCTCAACTGCCTGTCTGGTAGCCTAACAAAATAAAAGATCTCTTAAGGAAAGTCACAATGTCATAATCCAAAAGGATAATCTGATAAAAGCAAACAACTGGTCAAAAATGGCTAGGGAGCTGGCTCAGTGGGCAAAGCACTTGCCACACAAGACTAAGCTTATCCCTAAGCCCCTACAAAAGCCAGAAGCAATAGCAGGCTTCTGTAATTCCAGAACACAGAAGAGAATTTCTCAGAAGCATGTGGACCAACTAGCCTGGCATTGCAGCAGTAACAACAGAGAGAATAAGACACCCTGCCTCAAACAAGGCAAGGACCAGCACCTCGGTTTTCCTCTAGCAACAAGTTAATTTTCTTAAAAAAAAGTAAATACTAACAACTTCAAAGAAAATAAGCTGCAGCCATGAATCAGTGAGTGAAAAGTCAAACTAGGGGCTGGGGCATGGGCTTAGCAGTTAAAGGCTCTTGCTTGAAAAGCCAAACTTGGACCCATGGGGCCTGGCCTTTGTGTGTGGTAGGGTAAACACCAGCTACAGGCTTCCCACTATCTAAACAGCAAAGCAATGTTATGAGACAGTATCAGGAGTGCCTCTGACAGAAGAGAGCTTTCACCTTCACGTAATCCACTGTTGAGTTGTTGAATTTTCTTCTATGACTAAAAATTACTTTTGAATCACAAAGAATGAGAATGCTTCCCATATTCCTATATCCAAGTGTATTTCACAGAGGACTCAACACCCATGACTCCAGAGCCCTAGTGCCTGGAGCAGCATGTGATTCAGCAGGGATAGCCTCATTTCATCAGAGCACGAGCCCACCACAGCTCCCAGCAGACATTCTGCAAAGAAGGAGCTGGAGCAGGCAGGATGTAGCTTCAGCCTGCACCCAGACCTCACTCCTTCAACTTAGTCCACACGCTCTGCTCCTCTCTGCCTGTCTACCCCCCCACCCCGTTTCTGTGCCTGGCTCACCCCTCACCAGTGCCTATGGAAAGACAGCTATAAGCTGCAGGAGCCACTGCAATTTGTTTAATCCCAGAAAGGTTTTCTCCCAATATTCCTGTGTTCACACACCTCTTCCAGCTGTGTCTGGTTCATCAGCTTATAGGTTGGCGGCTTCAGTTCCTGTATCGCTGGCTTAAAAGTCTTCTGCAAGTCCAGGCCTGTCATCTTCATGAGGATACTTTGGACTTCCTCGTCCATAAATGCAGGTTTCTTGATCTCTGTGCTACTAGACTCTGCTAAAAAGGACTATAGTGAATAAGCTGACAAAAATGACCATGAGCCTTCCAAACAGAAAAGCAAGTTAACAGTGAAACTGACAGTGCTATTCAGATTCTTTCATTCAACTTGCATGAAAAAAATTGATTGAAATTCACCATAATTTGATACAGTTCCTGCTAAAGTCAGTCTACTACAGGAAGCAAAATAAAAAAATGTTACCTTTGACAGACTTGTCTCTGGTTTTTTTGTTATAAAAATAATAGCTATTAGAGATGGAACCCAGAACCTTGTACACACTAGGTAAACACTCTACAATGAGCTACATCCTCAGCACTCAGATTTGTCTCTTATAAGGCAAGTATAGCATACCCACAAGTAAGTACTATCATCCTAATTATATAAGTGGGGGTACTGATGTGCCCAAAGATAATGTGTGCCAGGGCTTATCTACTTCTAGAACCTGGACCACTTCCAATATAATCCCCGCTCTGCCTCATGCAGTTTACATAATCCTTTCCCTTGCCTCTCTTTTCCCTTTCCATTAAGAAATGCTACAGAGGGCTGGAGAGATGGCTCAGCGGATAAGGCACTTGCCTCCGGTGCCTAAGGCCCTGGGTTCAATTCCCCAGGACCCACGTAAGCCAGACCCACAAGGTGGTGGCCCTGGTGTTTTCTCTCTCTCTCTCTCTCTCTCTCTCTCTCTCTCTCTCTCTCTCTCTCTCTGCTTGATAAATAAATAAAATATTAAAAAAAAAAAAAAGAAATGCTACAGAAAAGACCATTTGTTCCCAGGCTCCTCTGCCCCTACTAGTCCTGTAGGATTCTGAACTACTTCCTTTTCTTCTCATGTTCTCACTGGATGGTCTCCTAGCTTCGTATGGCTTTACTTGCATTCATCTCCTGGAAACTAAAAACTCAATATCCAACCAAAATTGTCCACCACCCAACTACCCAATGGACATATCACCTACACTTCAGTACTGCCAAATCAACACCTACCAGCCTGTCTGTTTCACAGCTGCTTTTCTGACTGTTTTCTATCACAGCACCATCTGCTAGGTCATGCAAGACAGAAATCTTAAAGTTAGGGGCTCAGCAGTTAAGGTACTTGTCTGCAAAGCCTAATGACCTAGGTTGCCAGATACCCAAAAGTGGTGCATGCATTTGGAGTTTGTTGGCAGAGGCTGGAGGCCCTGGTGCACCCATTCATTCTCTGTCTCTCTTTAAAGTTTTTAAAACCTTGAATTTAAAAAAAAAAATCTTAAAGTTATTCCTGATTTCTTCCTCACCACACCCAGCCAAGAGCAACAAAATGAAAAGAAATGATAATTGCTAACATTTATTAGAAGTTTACTATGTGCCAGTACTTAACTGAGCTCAAAATATACTCAGCATTCAATCCTCACCCCCCTATGGAAACCATGATTGTCCCCATTTTACAAAAAGGAACCTTGAATATACCACCAGTCACACCCATATCTCTTTATTGCCACTACCATTACCCTGGTCACATCCATCCTCATCTCTTGACTTAGCTAAGATGCCTCGTTTTCTGGACTTGCTGACTTCTCCGCAGAGATGATTTAAGAGTAATCTGTTAAAATTTAAGGAGTCTCCCCTGTTAAGAACTCACAAATGGATCCCAGCATCATTTAGAAATAGGTCTGAATGTTTCACTGAGTCCCTGCACTAGGTGGTCTGCTCTGGGAAGATCAGAACCCTGTCTTACCTGTCCCCAGGGTCCCTGGGGCATCCCGCACACAGCACATCAACAGGCATTCAGCACTCCTTTCTCCATCTCCCCATTTTCCCAACTTAGTTACCATTTTCCCAGAGGTTCCTTTCCCATCTCATTTAACCCACTCCTGCATCACCCCCCAGGACTGTTAGTATAATTAACATCGTGTTGGTATCCTACAGGGGAATGCCCTCTATTCCAGTGCTTAAGCCAGAAATTGACAGCCTTGATTTTTCCTTTAAAGTGTAGGCCCTGGAGCCACAATCAAGCCCATCAATCCTTTCTCCAAAATGGCTGTCCCCCCCCAAAAAAAAACAAAGCGTTCAGTCTTTTTATAGACTTTCGTTGATTACGCTGTCCCCTCTGCCTGAAGTTTGTCTTCTCCACCCCTGCCTGCCTCCGAGAGAAAGCCGTGCCCGTCTTCCAGGCTGGCGAGGAACACGGCTGGCAGGATGAGGGAAGGACGGAGGGATGGCGAAGACGCGCCCAGCTGGTACTGACGGAGGCGCCAGCCGCAGGGCACTTACCCGCCTCGGAGCCGAGCCGGCGGCATGGCGGCCTCACCTCCAAAGCCCCGGGCAGCGTCTGCAGCAGAGCACCGGGCCGGGGCCGGGCTCCGGCTCCGACACACAGCCGCCGGGAGCGCCCCGAGGCCGCCAGGAGTCTCCACGGAAGCACACGGCTTCCGACGGCCGCCATGATGCCCCGGGGCCCTGGCGCTGGAAGTGACTGGATAGACTTCCGGTTCAAGCGCTCTTCGTGGGGCATTCTGGGAAATGTAGTCTCGTTGAAGGAGTAGCGCGCGGAAGGCTTTCGCGCCCTCCTTATACGTTCTTCAAAACCTCTCGTCCACAGGTAGAAGTGTCGCTCGCTATGAAAAGATCCGAACCTTTCTTTCCCGTCTCCGGATTTAAGTCCAAGCTTGGTGTTCATCTCCTTTCAAATTTCTAGCACACACCCCAAATCAAATCTAACCCTTGATTCTTTTGTTATTTTATTTGCAAGCACAGAGAGACACAGACACACAGACAAGACAAGACAGACAGACAGACAGACAAGCAGGCAGGCAGGCAGGCAGATAAAATGGGTGTGCCAGGGTCTTTTGCACCGCAAACGAATTCCAGATGCATGAATCACTTTGTGCATGTTACTTTCCGTGGGTACTGGGGAATCGAACCCAGTTCGATGGCTTTATAAGCAAGCGCCTTTAACCACCGAGCCATCACCCCAGCCCCTAACCTTTGATTATGAGTTTGCCGCCACCACCTTATACCTTATACCTGTCTCATAGCTTTCTCCTTCCCTTCTTACTCCTTTTCGTAATCTGTGATCATATCGCTGATTCATCACTCCACGAAGACAGTGACTTTACACATTTTCTCATAATATTGCCTGCAAATGCTTGAATGAGTGATTCTGTTCTGCCCAGGGTGTGTAAGTCTCTTCCTGCCCTAGATTAGGTTGGTGTCTGTGCTAAACACTTATCCCACGGTTTGGCAAAAACAAAGCTGTGAGTAAACACTTGTGTGAATTAGCAGGATGGAGCAGCGACTTATCTCCTAACTGCACCTGTTTTCTTCCCCAGCCCTCATTGTGAAAATCCATTATACAAAATTCCTGTCATACTTCACTGCATTGGGATCCAGGTACAAAAGGAAACACTCGGGCATGCACACTTGCCAAGAACTATCTCAAAAACCAATCCACCAGAGGCTACTCTATCTTGAAGACTATATTTTTTGCATTTTATTTATTTATTTTATAAGTAGAAACTCTGTATGTACAGTTCATGTGTTGGTACCATCCTTTCCCTACTCCCTGCCCCCATTCCACTGAGCCCTCCTCAATGGGATTGCTGGAATGCTCCATGGGATGGAGGGCTTGAGTTGTGCAAACAGCAGTTCAAGGGGATGGGGGGTGCAATGCGTCTGGATATTTCCCCACCATGGCTCTTACAATCTTTCTGCACCCTCTTCCACAAAGTTTCCTGAGCCATGGTGGGTAGTTTTAAGTTTGCTTTAGTGTTGAACTCTTAGCGGCCTCTGGATTTCTGCTTTGGAATGTTTTGAGTGTCCTCAGAATCTGTCTCCATCACCCTTGCATCTGTTGTCTGTCTCACAGTGGAAGCAGCACTCTTGCTCATCTCACCACTTCCTCTGTGGTTTCACCCTGGCCCTAGCTGATGATGATGGTTCATCTCCTGCCAGGGAGTCAGCTATCAGTTCTGGTCTTGCTGGTAGAATTGGGTTGTTCATGGTTCTCAATGCCCTCTGGAAAATATAGAGAGATCCTCCAATGGTGAGTGAGCTCAGCATAGGTTAAATGAGATAAGCACTGTTAGCTTGGGGAGATTATAGTGAGTGTAGCCCACGGTTAGTGGAAGCTTCCCCTTGGAGTACAGATTCTTGGTCTCCATGGAAATTTGGCTTATATCTCAGTGTCAGCTAAGGGTTCCTTGCCACTGAGTGGATCTCTTAGCCAATCAGAGCCCTTGATTACCCACATAGGTTGGATGCCACTATACGCAGGTGTGTGCATCTTGTCATGGTGGTCACTGTCATATAGCAGTGTCCCCTGCTTTCTCCCAATATTGTTGGCCCATTTCCCCTGGCAGCTCATGTAGCACTTTCCAGCATTATATCAGCAAACTGTCTGGGAACTGACGTCCTTCTAGATTCCAGCTGGGTCGCTCAGTGTTGTGTGACAGAAGCATGTGGTGTCTTCAACAATAAGGTCTTGTCTTTTACCTCAGACGGGCAATCACGTACTTTGACAGAAGCCTGTCTTATTTTGGGGACCTCAGAGGTCGCTCTGATCAACAGATTGATGTGGGTAGTAACTGATTTCTGATACTGGGAGATACAAGCCAAAGCCAAATGTATTAGAGTTAGGCTTCATCCCACCCTTTTCAGGACCCTTCTTACCAGATGGTACCCCCATATTCCTTGGGAGGGTTGTATCTTTTAGCCTACTGTCCAAGTGTAAAGATTCTATGATGCCAATTCATTTGGGGTTTAATTTTGTGTATATCTACCCAAACCTCTTCCATAATCTGTCTCTTGAGTTGCATGTCAGGTTTGCTTGCTATTCAAGCTGAAACTAACTATGAATCACAGATGAGGAAGAATACATGGCATTTGTCTTTCTGTTCTTGTGTTAGTTCACTGAGCAAATAATAACAGAACATTTAGACTAGCTCTTCATAGAAATTTCTGCTGCTTGCCAGGTCTCATAAGCACAAAAAAAAAACATATTCCAAAGTAATTTCTGTGGATCAGTCTGCCTTAATAAATCCATTACCTTTCCTTTGTTCTTTGGACATAGCAGAGGTAGTTTCAGCTTGTATATTTATGTCCCAATTTACAATCCAAATTTCCTCTCAAAACATATGTGATTGCCTTTGAGCTCCACCCTGATCATCTTAAACTTAATGACTTCTGCAAAGGCTTTATGTCCATATAAACTAGCATTCACAAATTCCAGAGGTCAGGAATTATCATGAAGGGTTGGGTAAGTAAGGGTGATGGTTTTTTAGCCTACCCCCAGTGATACATCAAGATTTTTCTCTCAAGAATCCAAATGAAGAAAGACAATAACTATAATTCATGATAGAAATGTGAAGAGAATAACTAGAGCTTGAGAAAAAAATGGCCTTTTGTTTTAAAGAAAAGTAATTTGCTTCGTGATTGGTGAGCAGAGAAAGCCAGCCCACAGAAAAGGCTAGACATGAAATGGAGCACATTTCAGAAGCAGAGAAGGGAGACTATGTGCAGACAGAGAATGGTGCTGTCTTAGCCAGAGAGTCTCCCACCAACTTCATAAATCTTCTTTACTTGGGTCATATTTACTTGGGCTCACTGGCATGGATGGAGTAGCCAAGAGATTATTGGTTCTAGCTATAAAGTTGGACAGATGCCCACATCTCTGATTTGAAAAATAAATATAATCACACTAGGTTTTGAGAAAAGTATCTTCAGGATCTGATGCCTGGCATTTCATTCAGGGAAGAAGAGATTATGTAGACAGTTACTTTCTGAGGAAGTCTTCAGAGGTTCTTTGAATGCAAGTAACAGAAATCTTTCCAGAGTACAACAGATGGTTGTGACTGGAAAGATGTTATGTATCTCACAGTTAAAGGAAATCCTGAACAGCCACAGCTCAGGAAGGAAGGGAAGTGGCAGCTTTCAGAGGACCAGAGGCAAGAACTTAAGAAATCTCTCCCTGAAGTGAGTAGGGAGGAGGACAGCACCAGAGACTGACCTCTGGCCTCCACATGCATGTGTACCAGCACACACACCAATCCCCCCCACACACACACAAGGAATATCTCCAGAAGCTAATGCCCTGATGATTTGGTTCTAATGACATACCTTTCATCAAATCAGATTCCTGGCAAGAGAGGCCGATTGGCATAGGTGTGAGTCTATTCACTCCTGGAAGATGGGGAGACTTGCTACAAGATTGACAGTCCCAAGACCCTCTGGCTCCAGCTACTGGAAGCATTTATCATCAGGTCTTAAATGCAGAGAGATCGTCAAGAATGGTTTCCTATAATTCATAATACAAAAGTATAGTGATGTCTCAATCATCCACCTGTCAGTGAGTTAATGGGATCTGAAGTTTCATTTCCCCCAAAGAGGCTGGAATTTTGCTGAGCAGTTAGAATTCAAAATGGGTTTGTGGATACAAATCAGGGAAAGGAGTCCAAGAGCAACGGCACACACCTGTAATACCAGGACTTGAAAGCCTAAGGCAGGAGGAGCTGAAGGGAATCAGAGGGGCTTTCTGCCTGTGATGGTTAAGTTTTGTTGTCAACTTGGCCTGTTTAGTAATCCAAAGTAATCTTGGGAGCGTCTCTGAGGTTGCTTACAAGAAGGATTAACTAAAGGAGGTTCCTCCTCCAGAGTGAGCCCTTGCTCCAGAATGGGCAGTCCTCGCAGTAGGGGGCAGGATGTGAGGAAGCTCCAGGGAAAGGAAATTTCTCTCTTCCTTCCCCTCCCACCCCACCTGTTTTGCTAGTGTGTGTGTATGATGTTGGTGTTGAGTTCTCTCTCTATCTCTCTTTCTCTCCCTCTCTCTGCTTGGACCTATGAAAGGGGGGCAGCCTTTTTTGCCATTATGGAACTTCCCCTGGATTTGTAACTTCAATAAACCCCTTCCTCCCATAACTGTGCCTGGTTTGGAGGTTCAGCCCAGTGATGTGTGGCTGACTATGACAATGCCTTTCTGTCTCTCTGCAATGGAAAGTAAAGCCATTGGCTGAGAGGAGGTAGTGTGGTGTTGGGAGCAACAGGTGTGAGAATCTTGAAGTACTGACTTCAGTACTGGGCACATGGCTGAGGTGCAGTCCACCCACTGATAGGATATCTTCAGCATTGCAGAAACACAGCCAGGTTCCTATAGCCAAGGAAATTGTGGAAAGCATTTGAAAACATTCCCAGAAGCTCAAGTAAGCCTATGTCTACACAGTGACAGTAGTGGAGATGGGGAAAATGTGGCCAAGCACAGCACCCTTCCTTCCCTATTCCTTGGAGCGCCTTTCCTTCCCTATTCCTTGGAGCACCCTGGCTTCTCATTAGCTCCTTTGGTCTTTAGAGCAGATTGGTGAGGCAGACAGGGCACCACTATTGCATCTTTTATATGTATAAGCCAAGTTAAGGGTTTTGCACAGTATCAACCAATTTATTCAATGTTGAGACAAATTTAAACTCTGTGGTTCCTGGCAACTATCATAATGGAAAAATCTCTGTTCCTCGTGTTCTGTAGGGTGAAGAGAAACATAGACATTTCCAGAATATATAGACTCTTCTGGGCAGAATATGACCCAAAAGCAAAGCAGGGAGAGTGTCCTTGACCATGAGAATTTGGGGCCAGACAAGCCAGTTCCTCTCACTGTGTAGTTCTGCTTATCTCAAATTTCCACATGACATTCTGTCTCTTCTAGAAGCACCTGCTGAGCTACAGTTCTACCCAAATGGGACACTCAAAATGGAAAATCATTGCCAAAGGCCAAGGCTCTGTCTGTCTGATGGTAGATCTACCTCCTGTTCCTTAGCTCAAGCACATAAATGCCACAGGCACTGAGCTGGCTCCTTCCTACGACCCCAGGTTCCCCCACACTGGCTAAAGCAAACCACCCATGTCACAGCCATCATGGATATAACCTTAATAGATGACACCTGGTTCTCCTGTTCCCAAGAGCTAGCTGATGTCAGATTTGGTATATGGAACATTTTGTCTGAGAGGTATGTTGGCTTGGGTTAAAAGTGATTGCCCTCCTCTAAAAACCAGGTGGTCTGTTATAACGCTATTTTAAAAATTCATTCTGGACTCAGAAAGTTCTTCAGACTGAAAGCTGGTATTTTCAAAGGTTAATAAGCCCATTGGAAATTTCTTTCATGGAAAAATGTGATACATCTAATTACCCTGACTTGCAACTAGTTCCCAGAACAGAGACCTATGCATAACTTCACCGTAGACTAAGGACTTCCATGTTCTGAAAATTCCTGAGGTCTGGCCAGGAGAGGCTGGCAATGGAACACCTATGTTGCCACCTGATGGGAGCCAGAGTAAAAATGGCACAAGCATATATATTCTCAGGATATCCCAAGTGCATGCTTGTGCATGTATTTGGATGCTTGACATGCAAATATGTATGTGCATATGTATGTGCATGCTCAGGGGACATTTGTAAGCACACATTGTATAAGTGTGTGACCATTTTTGATTGCATAAAATGTGTTCAAATGTATGTGTCATATATGTGTACCTATGGACATGTAAGCCCATTTTTATGCAGTAGTCGAGGATTTGATGTATGTGTTTATGTGGTCTTGGGAGAAAGTGGATATGCATGTGTCCCCATGTGCACTAGCCTGGGAATGGTGGTAATCTAATGGTGTGAATGGGGGGCAGCTTAATGGTATGAGCACAGGCTCTGGAATGAGCCAAACATCGATTCAAATTCAGGTTTCACAGGTTATTAGCTCTGTGAGCCTGTGTTGCTCTCTAAGATGGGGTGATGATAGACAGCTTCAACAGCTTATTCTTCAACATGGGCAGATAGTCATCCAAGTTGTCAATGTCATCACCCCTTTCTCATCTTGTTCCCTGCCTTTGTTATAAACTCTCCAGGACTATAAACATTTCACATTAAAATGAATTGATTTGAACCAGTGTTTCAAAAAAAATGAGTGACCAGACCAGGTGCTGTCACCCGTGGGGTTTTGGCTATCTCAGTAAGTCACAGTTCTCCATGAATTCAATGGGAATAGTGAAAATTCTGGCTCACTGAGCTTCTTTCTATGCTGAGATGTCTGTCAGCAAGGTCCTATGGCTATCTTTTGCCTATATAGGCCTGAGATGAGCTCTGTGGGAAATACAAGAATGAAACACATATCCATCAAGAAATTCTCAGTGCAGTTGACAGGTTTCTAAATAAATGAATGCACAATTCTTCAAGTATAATTAACACACAATAAGTTGCATACCTTTATCATTTGAAAAGTCTTTACATATATATCACATACCTATCTACTATATAACCCTAATCATACTCAAGGTAAAGAGTATATCCATCATCCTAAAAGTTTCCTCATGCCTCTTAGCAATCTCTTCCTCCTCTTCTCTTCCCATAATCCTCTGGCAACTGTTGCTCTCTTCTACTCTAGATTACTTTGTATTATGTGGAATTTTGAATTGGATTTTATTTTGTGTGTGTGTGTGTGTGTGTGTGTGTGTGTGTGGTGCATGCACATGAATGCTCCTTACTGGTGTCCCATACACTTACTCCCCTGTGTGGCGCGGTCATGGTCAGAGTGGAACATCGGACTTCTTTTGTTTCTCTTCTCCTGGTTGTGTTTTTAATATCTACAAAAATTTTGTTAAAATTTTACTGAGAATATATCAAATCTATAGATCAATTTGGAAAAGATGAATTAGCATCTTAGTAATATTGGTTCTTGCAACCTAAAATCAAAGCCTTTCCTCCATTGAAGTTTTAATTTCTTTCTGCACTATTTTGTAGCCTTCAATATACAGCTTCATTCTCATAATTTTGATGATATTGCTTTGACTTGGGCTTCTTTTGATAACGTTTATGTTTCTATTTTACTCTTTCAACACACGGAATATAGTTAGGGAGCCATTTGTAATGTCCTTTCGTGCCAAATTCTAACTCTATGCCAGTCTGGGTCAGTTTAGATGATTGGTTATTCTCATTATAAGTCATGCTTTCCTGTTTGTCTACTTATAAATTTCCTCCGTGGAGTGTTGCATCTTTTAATCTTCTTACACGTGTTCTTGTGCTTAAGTCCAGAATGCAATTCAGTGAACTGCAAGCATGTCTCTCCTGTGGTTTGTTGGTTTTCTGGAGCTGTCCTTTATCTACGGTTAATTATTTCCCATTACTGAGGCCATTCATCGCAATATTGAAGTGTTACATTCTTGCTGGTGGGAGCAGGTGCCGTTCCCAGCCCTGCGCAAGCTCCTGGGCCCTTCAGGCGGTCTTCGTTCGCTTGCTAGGCAGGTGCTCGGTGCCCAGCTCTGCTGCCCACGTGCAGGAGGTGCTCGGTGCCCAGCTCTCTTCCTCTTTCAGGTTGTATCTAGACACTCTCATCTCTCTGGACTCTCAGCTCTGTCTCCTGAACTCACGGAGGTTTCTGGTCTCTTCCTGGTTTCTCCCGGGGTGTAGCCTGCAAAATCTCAGAAGGCAGGAAGCTGAGAAAATGGTTGGGATCTCCCAGGAATTACTGATTTCATTTTAAGACGCTATCCAGTGGCTTCAAAGAGATTGTCTCATATATTTTGTCTCTTTTCAATTATCTTGGGTAATTTTAATCCTCTATCTTGGATAGAGGTTGAAAAGGACAAAATACCTACATGACAGCATTAGGGAATAATTCAAGCTTACAAAACATAAATTTTTGCTGAGCCCAGACTGTCTTCTGATTTAAAAGCCATAGTTCATGAAGACTCACAGCGTAATTCACATGAAGTACCTTGAGTAATGTCTGATATTCCAGCTAGCTGGCACTGTTACTGAATGTCTGGCACGCAGGGCGCTGTGGCCGATGAACTGCAGGGGGCTTGGAGGGCAGGGGTCAGGCTGCCATGGAGGGAATACCCAGGGTGGGAGAGGTGGGCTCCTGGGAGAATGCTGGCACAGCGTCTGGCATGGCGATATGAATATTTTATAATGGGTTCCATGGCAATCTGAGTATTTCCGTTCATTCATTGTTCACCTGGCTATTTTCTGTTCAGTCCTGTGACCTGAGGCTCCATCAGGTCAGAGGTTTGGCTCTTTGACTTCAGCACTCATCACAGCTTGATCCATAATAAGAGCTCTGTAAATGCCCATTAAGCAAATAAATAAACACCTGAATAATGATGGACAGGCCTCCGGGCAAGGATGAGAAGAGCCATCCCTACAAGCTCCAGGGATGATGGTGATCTTGAAAGCAGACAGGGCCTGTGATTCACCCTGGGCCCCTGCATATGGAAAGGAGAAGGGGTTCAATACTTGTTTGTGGGGTGTATTATGGTCACGAGGATGACAATAATGAACCCCATTTTTTCCTTTAGCTATGGTCTTGCTATGTATCCCAAGCTAGCCACTTAGTGTATGTGGCTTTAAGTGGGTACTAGGAGATTGAACCTGAGCCACCAGGCTTTGCAAGCAAGTGCCTTTAACCACCGAGCCATCTCTCCAATCCCAGAGTTAAAGTTTTTTAATTTAATTAATTTATTTGCGAGAGAGACAGAGACAGAGAATGGGCACACCAGGGCATCCAGCCACTGCAAACGAATTCCAGACACATGTGCCACCTTGTGCATCTGGCTTTATGTGGGTACTGGGGAATCGAACTCAGATCCTTCTGCTTTGCAGGCAAACGCCTTAACTGCTAAGCCATCTCTCCAGCCCCAGAATTTAATTTTTAATGATTTTGTTGATAAGGTCTCTATCTGTAACAAGTGCATGTACCTATTTGAAGGTGCCCACCAAAAGTCCAAAGCTCTCATGTCCTAAGGAAGGTGACAGAGAAGGATTCCTGGCTAAACTAGGTCCTGGGATATTAAGCAAACACACATTCAAAACATGGTTGTGTGTCTGCAAGTAACTTAATTTGGCTACCTAGAAAATGAAGGTGCAGTCGCCGCCTGGTGGATCTCTGAGAAGTGAGAAGATGCAAATAAACCTCTTGGTTAATAATACATAATCAGTAAGTGGCGGGAGTGATTTTGATCACTTGGTGGTGAGTGACCAATTGAGGGGAGCCAGACCTGGTTCCCTTGGGAATCCTATGGAGCATCTGTAACCAGGTGCTGGGTGCTCAGCAGTGTTTACTGCTGAGAAAGCTAAAATGAGGGTTCCTCCTCCCATCCCTCTACAAAGAGAAGAGGGGGGGGAGATCCTTTGTCTGACCTGCCAGGTAAGACGGTCCAGCATGTCTAGTGTTGGGATTACAGGTGTCCAGCTGACACCCCTGTCTGCTCAGTGACATTTATTTGGCTCTGCCCAGAGGGCGGAGCTCCCCTCACACCCGCGGCTGGGATTGGCTGAAAGCTCATTCCAGGAGAGACGGACACGTGCACACCTACGGCGCGGCCGGTGTCCGGTGTCCCCGAAGAGCCTGGACGGGGAGAGGCTGACAGCGGTGGAGACCAAGAGGGACCGGGCCAAGGTCAACATGGCTGTCCGGTGGCTCTGGCAACTAGCAGGGCCACAGGAGGTCAGGGGAGGGGTGGAAGGGGCGGCCTACCTGGAGGAAGAGGGTCTGAGAAGGTTCTAGAGTACTACCAAACGAAGCACTCCATCCTTTCAGTTACGGCCTTTTCTTTCGTCTCCCCAAATGACTAGGGCGTGGGGACGCCTTGTGGGCGGGACCACACAGGGTGGGCGAGGCCACACGAGGCGGACGAGCCACACTGGGAATGGGCGGGGTCACACGAGGTGGGCTTAGCCACACTGGGAGTGGGCGGGGCCACGCGAGGCGGGCGGAGCCACACTGGGAATGGGCGGGGCCGCATGAGGTGGGCGGGGTCACACGAGGTGGGCTTAGCCACACTGGGAGTGGGCGGGGTCACACAAGGCGGGCGGAGCCACACTGGGAGTGGGCGTGGCCACGGTGGGTGTGGGCGGGGCCGCGCGCGGCGGGCCGGGAAGCCCTGGTCCGCTCCTGAGCGCAGGGCGCTGTTCTTCCGGGGAGGCGCTAGGCGGCGCTGTGGGACCGCTGTGGTCCAGGCTCTGGCCGAGCCTCCCAGATGTCGGCCTTGGGCACCCTTCCAGGCCAGGACTCCCCTCCCAGTTCAGCCTCTCTCCGGGAGACAGGGCTCATCCTCCGTGGAGCTTCCTGCGGGTCCCAGGGAGACAATCAGCCTCCCTCCCTCCTTCCAGCCTCAGGGGCTGAGCTGTGTCCCAGGGTGAGGGCTGGGGAGCACCCTTCTGGGAGAGAGGCTTACCTTCGCTTCAAAGGCCTTTCTGGCCCTTAATTGCTAAAAGTCCACAGCTGGCTATGCAAACTCCCTTTCTCATTCGGAAACCTGATGGTAAATCTTTGTAGCCCTATTTTAGGGAGACAGTTTCTCTTCTTTACTTGTTTCTCTCTCTCTCTCTCTCTCTCTCTTTCCTTTCTTCCTTCCTTCCCTTCCTTCCTTCCTTCCTCTCTCTTTCTTTCTTTCTTTCTTTCTTTCTTTCTTTCTTTCTTTCTTTCTTTCTTTCTTTCTTTCTTTCTTTCTTTCTTTCTCTCTTTCTTTCTTTCAACTGAATCTGTTTGGGAAGACCAGAGGGTCATGTCCCTCCTATCTGGTTGAGTCTCCACCTGTGTCACAGGCTTTTTACTTTGGATCTTTCACAGTGAGGTGGGAGAGAGGATGGGCAGGAGCCCATCAGATCTGGAATGGAGCTCAGCCTCCACGGACAACAGTGTGGGAGCTTACACAAAAGGAGGTTGCAGTGCAGAGTAGATGAGTGTGCCTTGTGAAATTCTTTCTTCACTGGCAAGCTGGGAGCATCTGATAACAGACTTCAGCAGGCTTGGGAAACCTACCCCATGGCTGGTGTAGACAGCAAGTGCTGGGAGGTCAGAGGGGGACCTGGGTCCTGAGCCAGATGATGGTTAAGATCAAGAGTGTAGAGAGAGTGGAGCTCCCATGAGCAGTGTGGGAACATATGGGTGAGTGGAGCCTGGCTTACACAGCTGGAAGGAGATGACAGAGCTGGGTCAGGGGGTCTCAAGGCCTGGAGCTGAACTTGAACTCAGTGCAGCTGCCACTGGGGACTTCCATGGAGTCTACATGCTAGGCTGTAGCTCCTTTGCCCCACAGAGGAATAAAGAGGCAGCCCAAACAGCCCGCAGGCTCCAGCAGTCACCGCCTGTACCCCTTTCTTCATGTGACCGGAAAGTCGCTGCTCTTCTGCGCTGTTCCCCCCCCCCCCCGTTTTTCCTGACCCTTGAAAAGAGCTGAGAGTCAGGATGACCTCATCCTTCTGTCTCAGGGACTGGACTGGTCATGCGCAGCAGGGAGCACTTGATGCCTGGCCCAGTGCTGTTCACATGCACACACACTCCCTTCTAAACTGATACCACAAAGTGTCCCCAAGGTGTCACCTCCTGCTCTCCAAAGAGGCAGCAAGCCCAGCGCAGGGCCTGTCTGAGCTATCTCAAGAGAAAAGCTGTATCATGGAACCCCCAGCAACTCTCTAGGTGTGAAGTGGGTGCAGGACCAGGAAAGCCATGCAAATCCCCAGGGCCATGTGCTATGCCACATGCCACAGTGTAGTTCCACACAGAGCAAAGAAAATGTGGCTCCCTGTGACGTGTGGCTGGGCTGGCCTCATGGCCCCCTCCACCACAACCTTAACACCAGTCCTTGGAGCTGTCCCCAGGAGACCTTGCTTGTTGCCTGGACATCTTGGAACCTGAAATCTCTCTCCCTGCAATAGACCATTTCCGTGAAATGCCCACATCTCACAGGGGCTGTGCTTTGGGGCAGCTTTGGGTGGTCCATCCCTTCAACAGACCTCTGAACCCCAGCAACACAAAGACCGCAGAGGGAGAAGGCTAGACTGGGGAGGGGGAACTGGACAGGCCTGAGGGTACATGTGGGTACTGCCCTATGGAGGGAGGTTGTCACCTCAGTTGACACCCCGTGGTCCTCCTGCCTCCTTCGGGATGAAGGGAGCATCCAGGACAATGGGAGACTTGGTTTGTTCAGTTGTGGCTTAACAAATACATATTCTGAAATACTGGAGCAACTTCCCATGTAATATGAGTTTTCTTCTTTCTCCCTGTGGTATCCAGGCAAGACCCTTAAGTCAGAAAAGAGGCTAGAAGCCATTCCCCTTCTGTGTTCCTGGACAATGCCCCCACCAAGTCACTTTGTGCCTCAGTTTTTCCATCCGCACTATGGGGGAGAAAAATACTCGAAGGCAATGTTCAGAGTAGCTGTGAAGATCAATGGACAGAATGAGAATTTGGAGAAGGGCAAAGCACCATTAGAGAAGGTGATTCCCTCCCCCCATATACACGTGATACTACAGCCAAGCAAAACCTCAGCCTCCAAAGCCAAGTGAGTTCAAGACATGAAGCTCAAGGCAAACCTGAGGGCTGTGTTGGGACTCTGGCGAGGAGGCCTTTGAAGTGAGGGCTCCCCCACCCCCTGACTCTTGCAGCTCCCACAGCCCAGCCGGATGAAAGGGAAGACGGACTCTGTTGTGGTTTGACACATGCCCCAGATGTCAGGTTGCAACTCCATTCAGCAATTAGCTGTTAGAGGTGGCAGCTGTGTGCAGTAGAAGGGGCCTTGGAACCAGGGTGCCCAGGTCCCAGTGCCAACCGGGCCACAACCTGGCTGGGCATTCTCTGAGGACTTATCCAGCTTCTCCAGTAACCCAGAGTTGACATTGGCACAGGTCTTCATGGGGTAGGTAGCCAGGCAGAGTAAACAAAAATATAACATGTCAAGATAAACTTGAATCTCAAATGATCAAAAAATAATCTTTAAGTACAAATACATCCTTGGAATATTTAAGACATGAATGTACTAAAAATATCACTCAACAAACTGTTCTCTGTTCTCCTGTGTGATGGGAATTTTGTCACTGTCTTTATTCCCAAAATACAGCTGTGAACTAGACAAGCTCACACCACCATTCCTGCCCTTCCCCAACCAAGGCTTCCCAGATATCCATTCCTCTCAGGAAGCAAGGGTGTTGGAGACAGCTGGAGCATTAAGAGCAGTCGGGATAAGGGTACTGCTTTGCAGCACCCGGTCAGGAAATAAGAATGTCCACCCTGCCTCTCTGAGAGCCCTGACTTCCACCTTCCACTGAGACAGGCTGGGGCTGCACGGGCTGGGGCTGGAGTCTCTCCTCTTGTTACCTCCCAGAATCATTCTCTTCACACATCTGCTGGGACACAGTAGGGAAGAATGTTCAAAAGTTGGCCTTCTCAAGTGTCGGCAGGGATGTGGCTATAAGGAATGTTACATCCTGCAACAGAGAGGCTAATTTAGTACAATGTCTCAAAAACATTTCTCGGAGAGACCCCTTATGTGGACTGAGAGGTCCCTCCTAGATATGTGGCCTAAAGAACCATCTGCTTGTGCCCCAGGGGAGCCCCACCAAAGCCCCCCCCAGCAGCATGGCTCTGGGAGACAACCCTCTCATTCACTCCCTCAGAGCTATGTATTACAGAGTTAGAAGGCCTGTAAGTTGTGGTGTGTTTACTATAGAGCAATGGGAATGAGCAGGGGGCAGCTACAGGCAGTAAGAGTGACTCACAGACACAACCTTGAGCAAAAGAATGCGTGGGGGGCATGAGCTCTCTGGTCTCAGTTCCACTGCAGGTCACAGCAGAGAGACAGGTGGGGACAGGGGACTTCTCCAGCCACACTGCTCAGGAGGGTCTAAGATTCCAGGCTTTCATGGGGGATCTTGGTCCCCTGTCTTTTCAGTAGTCTTTGGGTTCTTCTTATAGGTGTTGTACCCAAACAAGTTCATTTACACCCCAAGACTGATAGGTAAAGCCCTCAGATTTGTGGTTGAGCCTTAAATTGCCACTTGTAAGCAATGTGTTGGCCCCTAATTGCATCGTGTGTAGAAACCAATGTCAGCATGAGGAAAGATGTATGGAGAAAGGTTGTCCTAGCAACAGAGAACAGTATCCTCATGGGAACCACACTTGCCACAGTGAGCAGCAGTGGGAGGGGTTTCTGTGGGCCCTCAGTCCTGCCTGGTGTCACCCACAATGCTTTAGGCCTCTGGCATTCTCTCCATCTACGTCCCTGTTGACCTATGAATCTCTTATGGATCCAAAGGAAGGAATGCAAGTCTAGGTCTGGGATAAGGCCTTGAAAATAGGCCCAGGGCTCCGCTGGACATGGGCACTGTGTGGGAATTCACAAATTCACAGAAAAGGTAGGGCCCGCCCACTCTACCTGTATCCTGATTCTTTTTGTTTTTTGTTTTCCAATCCTCCACAGAAGCTCTCTTCTTTTCAACTGTTTCCTCTTTCATTTTGATGTCTTTTTTGCCCTCCTCCATCATCCATGACAGAAGGTTGCTGGCCTGATATTATGCAGGTCTTCTTCAGGTGACAATGGCCACCGGAGGTCATAAAGGTTACAACCACTTTGTGTCTGGAAGACAGCATTCCAAAGCATTCTTCCCCATCTTTTGTCTCCTACATTCTTTTAGAAAATATTTTTATTTACTTATATGCAAGGAGAGAGAGAGAGAGAGAGAGAGAGAGAGAGAGAGAGAGAGAGAGAGAGAGAGAGAGAGGATAGGTGTGCCAGAGCCCATCTAGCACTGTAAATGAACTCCAAACTCCAAATGCACACACTGGCCCTGGCTTTACCTGGGTCCTGGGGAATCAAATCTGGGTGGTTACACTTTGCAGACAAGTGCCTTAACCACTAAACCATCTCTCCAGCCCCTCTCCTAAAATCTTTCTACCACCTCTTCTGCAATGGTCCCTGGGCCTTGAGGGTGTGATAGAGATGTCTCGTTTAGTGCTGAGCACTCCACTGTCACTTCTTCTCAGCACTTTGGTGAGCTTTGAGTCTCCCGGTACCATCTGAAAAGAGAAGCTGTTCTAACCAGAAGGGAAAGAAGCACTAACACATGGGCAAGAGCAATCTGGTGGGCATATTATACCCATTTAGCCAAACAAACACCTGCCCTGTCTGCCCCAGGACTTATGACCTTCCCAGCCATAGGCTGTGACTAGGCTTTCAGTATCAGGCATGAATTCCCTCCTTAGAGTGAGCCTCACATTCCATCAGAGAGCAGATAGTTTCCCCCATTACAGACATGCCACTGTTGCACTAGTGCACGCATCTTGCCTGGCTGGCCAGTTGTGTGGCTCTCGGGACCCACTGCTGGTTAAGACTATATGGCTTCTTCCACAGCAAGTTGCAGAGCACTTTCCAGCACTGTAACAGGGGGAGGCTCCCAGCTCAGTTCTACCTCGATTTCTCAGTGTCCTGAAAATGAAGCACATGGCGTCTACTCCTGCTGCTATACCCTGGTTCTTTCACCATTGTTCTAGCCTCAGTTGTGTTCAACCAGGCATGTCACAAGAGGCAAGAGACAGCTCACTCCAGTCAGGGTCATTTGATGGTGGTTTAGCTAAATGACATAAGTAAGCAGTGTGGCGAGCTGTAGGGGAACATCTGAGACAGTCCAGACTGAATGCTGGGAGGGTGGAGGAGACCAGGCCATGGAAGGACACTGTGGTTCAGACTGGACTGCCTAGAGGGAGTTGGGTCCTTCAGTCCAGAGGCATGGGAAGCCTAGAGCTATAGGGAACAGCTAGAGGAACAAACAAATATTCCACTGACCTTCCCCTTGCTCTCAAAGTGACACCGGCTGGTGTGTGGCTTCTAACAGGAAAACTGGGCAAGGGCTGTTCATGTCATCCATTTTGGGCAGACTCCTGGACACAGAGAGGGCAGATGGAGGGAGGGCTGCAGAGTGCCATAGCAGGAGTGTGTGAAGGGGGTTCATTGTAACAGGATGCATTTGGAACCTCTTTCTGGTAATGGGTCTCTATCACTTATGTCAGCATTGTGAAAACTCTGCTTCATGCCCAAGCGGTGTTTTTAAAACCAACCTTATTGAGGTTCAATTCACACATAATAAAATACATCTGTCATACATTTTGGTGTCTTGGCAAGTGTGTATCTATCTACACCCACATAAACATACCCAGTCAGACTCACTCCATCCCTGGTTCTGAGGGCCATTGGCTTGCTCCCCTCTTATCAGAGATGCTATTTGTGTTTACTGGAGATGCATATGAATGGAACAAAGTCCTCTCGCCTCTGGTCTCTTTCGCTCTGCACCATCCCGAGATCCATTCGTGCTACTCTGTGTGCAGCTGCTCATTGGTCTCAGTGCTGAGTTAGTATTCCACTGGACATTCGTGTCACAATTTGTTTATTCCTTCACCTGTGAAGGGGCATGTGGGTGACTTTTAGGTTTTTGCTATTGGGAATTACACATCAATGAGCATTTGCATACAGAGCTTGGTAGACATACATTTTTATTTCTCCCAGGTAAATGTCTGTTGATGGTATTGCGGGATCATATTATAAGTGTGTTTAACTTTACAGGAAACTGTCCTGCTGGGTTCTAACGCATCCATATTTTGTTGAAAGCCACCAGCCACATGCTACAGTTCCAGTGGCTCATGACACTTGGTCTCTCCAGCCTTTTAGCTCCAGCCATTCCGGTGGCAAAGGGGTCTGTGGTTGCGGTTAATTTCAATTTCTCTATGACTAATGACATTCAGCATTTTCTCATGTGCCTGGTAACCATTCAGAAATCTTCATTCTTGATATGAACTGTTCATATCTTTTGCCAATAGTTTCAGTTGTCTGTGTACATGCTATTGGGTTATCTTCTAGAAGTTTATGCTTTTCATTTCCTTAAAAGTGACAAGCTGTGTAAAAAGACTAATTTTTCTTCATTCCATCAGTTCTCAAAAACAGCTTGGCTGATAAATTGCCTCTGGAGCGAAATTCCCTCCTGGAGGAAGTGGAGAGGCTCATGAAATGTACAAGAAAGTTACATGGCTCCTAGACCCCTCCCCAAAGCTATGCAAGCAGCAAACATCTGCAGGGGGAGAGGAGACTCCTCTGTGAAGAGCTGCGTGAAGTGCAGGGAACTTTAGCGACGCACCTTGCCTGGTTGTCACTCAAGCTGAGACAGGATTTCAGTGCTGCAACTACCCATTACCCATGTTCCCATGAGTAACCCAAATAAACTCACTGGTTTGCCAAGATAGATGGGGATGGATGTGTTTCTGTGCTCTGCCATTGTCTTAGACCTGGGCTGAACAGAAACGGATGTCCCAGGAAAGTCCCATCCTCTCCACATCAGGCGAAAGGAGCCTGGAGAGTGTATTTGACCTCTTTCCTTGATCTGAAACCAACATGGCGACTGCTCTGCTCTGAAGGATCCCCAGTAGAGACCTTTGAAGCTGCTGACTCTTCATCCCAGCCGTAATCCTCCTTCAGTGCCAGGTGGGCCACATCGACCTTCCCAGGTGTGTCCCGGGTCAGTCCTCACAGAGTGGGACCCCACTTCCCATTTGATGAATAAGGGATCTGAGGACTGGTGAGTCCATCATAAGACAGCAGGTTTTATACAAGGGCATGAACCAGGAGCTGAGGACCTGAAGAGGCAAAGCTGAACTCTAGTGTGGTCATAGAGCAGAGATGCCTTAGTAAGAAAGCAGTCAGGGTTTGGAAAATAGGCAAATGATTTGAGCAGACCCTTCAAAGAATGGATAGGGATGGCTACTGAGCATATAGCAAGATGCTTGTCACCGGCAATAGACACTAGGCTGGGGCAGCAAAGGGGACACTCGGGGGCTCTACAGATGCACATGCTTGGAGGAAGAGTCTGCAAGTTCTAAGGGGCCTCAGAGAGGGTGCTGTGGGCTGCCTCTGGGTGGGTGCAGAACTCGAAGCTGCTGTCAGGGGGTAGAGGGTGCAGGGCAAGGGCTGGGCAGGGTACACAGGAACAGGGAGTGAAAGAGAAGAAAGACTCCTTGGAGTCTCTGTCTGATGCCCCCTCTTGGCAGAACCTGACAGGTTGCTGTGATTTGCTCTATGAGGGTGAAAATGGGATTTGCAATATCCCACCACATCACAGGATAGCATATGAAGGCAGCTTTGGAGCAGAAAGAAAATAACTTAATGACCAGCACCACATACAAGGTCCCTTGCCCGATGCTGTAGCTAGTGAGTGGTGGAGTTTTCATCTGGCTGCATGTGGCTTTGAGGTCAGAACCCTGTGGGAGTCTCAGAGCAAATGCTTGACCCAGTCTCCTGCCTATGTTTCTCTGGGTATACAACCCTGACTGCAGCTCCTAGACCAATATCCACATGTGAATATCCTTTGAGCCTGCCTCTGCCTGGGTAGCCCTGGACCCTGAGTTCCCAATACCCCCTGGCTACCACCTCTCTCCTCTGAGCCATGCATGGTCTGCCCAGCAATTAGGAACCCACTGTCTCTGAGCTCAGGCGGCTGTTGCTCAAGCCCTAACACTGCTCAGAGCCAGCTGCATGAAGTTGGACAAAGTGCTCAGTCTCCCTCCACATGCTTTTTGCTTGTCAAACCAGGTGAACACTATTGCTTCCGCCTGTAGACTCTAGTTAGAACTGGGCAAGGCCCGGATGGCATGATGCCAGGCATGTAGGCAGCCCTCAAGCAATGAAGCTACTGTCATTATTCTAATTCATCTTCTAGGGTCTCCTCTTCCCCTCCTCCACCTCCTGGACACATGCATGCATGGGTGCTCCCTGCAGAGACTGTGCCCCTCCTCCTTGGCACAGTCCATCTCCCCCTGACAGCAGGCAGGTGACTGATCCTGGAGCCCATGTCCCTATCACAGTCACCTTCAGCATGGGCCTGTCCAGGTGCCCAACTGGTCTGCAGCTTGGGAACAGGTCCCTTGGCCTGAGGCTGGCGGGCCTGTCAGCTTCAAGTCCCATCAGTTCCCCACACACTCTGCTCAGGCCTCTGTGGGCAGGAGGATGCCTGCCTCCTCTTTGATCAGGACAGGGGGGTGCTTCGTGGTTAGTTTGGGACCATCTCTGTGATGCATTGTGACAGCCTTGGCTGGTTAAGCATATGCTTTAAATCCCAATGAGAAAGGGGCTTTGTAAATGGAAAAGGAGCCCACAGCCGCCTTCAAAGGGCTCTCAGGCCAAGTGAGGGCATAGAAAGACCTCTGGCTCACTGTAGCCCTGGGTATAAGTTCAGTGCTGCCCAAAGAGATGATTCCTGGGCTATTTTTCAAGCCCCACAGGTGCCCTTGGCATTGTTTTGTGGACCAGGTTAGTCACTGCTCCACCCTGTTCCACCCCCTGAAATCTTAGCCCAGTGTTTCTTGTGCCCCGGCCTCCTGGGTTCTCTCTGATGGCTGCCCTGGTCCACTGCGTCTTCCATGGTAACCGTCTTCTGCACACCCTGCATTCTTTCCAATGGCTTTAGGAGTAGTTAGGTAATTTGTGACTGATTCACCTGGAAAAACTTAATGAAATTTCAACTCAGGACATATGAAAAATAAATGATATCCAGCCAGAAGGACTTAGAGTAGACAGACATTCTAAACAGAAAAGATCTTGCCCTTTTATTCCCCTTTTGTTATTAGTCTCTCTGTTCCAGTTGATAGAAACATGTCATCTAGATGCAACTGCCACCAGGGTCACAGCTTTCTGCCTGACAGCAGGTCAGCCTTTCTCTCTGAGGGTGCCCAGTGCTAGAATGAGCCTCCAGGAAGGTGGAGAGGAAGACTGCATGGGGCTGACGTGTCCTTCTGTGTTTAATTTCCCACAAGTCAGCTCTGATTATGGGGATGGCCTCATGTTTCATGTATTCAGAGTTAAGTTCTGCCAAGCACCTTGCGGGGGCAGGGGAGCCTCCGGCTGGTGGGGTGGGGGCTTTAGGAAGACTGGTCACCCCCAGCATGCAGGTCTGCTACCTATCAAGTCTCATTGGAGGAATGACCCAATGGACCCTGAGCTTCGCCCATGGCAGCCCCCTCCTAATGAGATCTAAGGTTGCTCCTGGCTGGTGCAGAAGACAGGATGGAGAGGGAGGACTAAAGCAGCACCTCCCAGAATGCTTTGCTGCTTTGGTGGCCCTTGGTCATTTCTGAGAAGCAGATGTCTTTAAACTCAGGTTTTACCCAGAATCACTGTTCTCAGGTCCACCGAGGGAAGGACAGGGGCTTCAAGGCCCCATCAATTTTCCCTCATGGTCCGTTCAGCCATGAAGGGCAGGAGGACATTTCTTTCTCTGCTTTCATCAGGACAGGGTGTGCTCTTTGGTTGGGTCATTGCCGATGGCCTTGGGCAGGTACGAGGTGGGGGATGAGATCAACCCTCACCCCCAAGAACTTGTAGCTTTCTAGGGTGGCAGGAGCATTGGTGCACACCATGCAAAGGGACCATTCAGTTCTGTGCCCAGGGAAACCCTTCTAAAAGTATAATCAGACAATCCATTCTACTGACCAAGAGGTTGTGGGGCCAATGCAGTCCTATTAGGCTCACAAGCATTGTGCACACAGATGAGGAAGACCACCCCACCCAGACCCCTTACCTATGTTGATCCGTGTTGTTGGGCCAGACCAGAAAGGCTTCCTGGAGAAGGCAGGCCTGGACCTCAGCCCTGAAGTGGGTTAAGGACCAGCCTGAAGAGAGGACCAAAGGGGTCTGCCATGGAAACGAATTGGGTGAGAACCTCCCTGATCACTCCCTTGGCCTTCAGCGTCCAACTGCAAAGGTCTCTAGTTCTGTGGGCATTGCTGAGCACACTCTGCCAATGGCAAAGAAGACACAGGCATGGGCGCTCCTGCCAGGCAGCCCCCAGATCCTTGTGCCATTTCCCTAATGTCTAGGGTACAGTCCTGAGTGAGGACTCATTTGCTGCCATTTAAAATCTATCTCCTGGGCTTTGTGTTGGCTGACTGTGCACCCCAAGATGTCTCAGCTCCTGTCACTGGCAAACAGACCCAGCCTGTCCTGATTCATGTTTCCATATTCATGACTCTGCTGGGTGGCCTTTCCAAGTCTTCTAATCTCTCTGGGCCACTTCCTCATTATAATGTAAGGATCAAAGAATGTCCCTTACAAGGGTCTGAAAATTACACATGTTCACATCTGCAATATACTTAGCACACAATACATACTTAGTTACAGCACTATCTCTTCAAACCTTTTCTGGTTAAGCAGTTCCTACAAGTTTGTGCCAGGCTTCCTGGCAGCCATTCCCAAGTGAATCATGGAGAAAAGTATTTGCCCTGCAGAGGGCTCCTCTTTCCCAGGCCCTCTGTCTCTTTGTCATCTTGCTATGTGACACCTTCCTAGGCCTCTAGTGCTTCTTGGCCCTTCTGGGTTGTAAGAGAGAGCAGGAATATAATATAATCCCTCACACTAAGCAGTCCTTGCTCACTTCCTGCTAACACCCCACTTCCTGCTCCAACACTCACACATTTACATGCTCACCCACACAGGCTGGCCTCCTGAACCCTGTACTAAGCTCTGAGCCTGGCAAACATGCCAAAGACACAGGGAAATAGGTTTAGATGGCACCAGGAAAGAGGATGCCAGCACTTCTCACCTGGGAAGTTAAGATTCTCTAAATGGAACACTCTCACAGACAGGAGGGAGCGAGGAACATGTGACTGTGCATGTGTGACAGTGCATGTGTGTCATGGTTTGATCCAGGTGTCCTCCACAAACAAATGAATGTGTTCTGATAGATCAATCTTCAGCTGATGGCAGTTTGGATTTTACAACCTCGATGGAGATGTGTTGTTGGGGGCGGGTTTATGGGGATTATAAACCAGCTCCCCCTTGCCAGTATTTGGCACACCTTCCTGCTGCTATTTCCAGTGCTGTGGCAGAGGTGATGTCCACCCCTCTGCTCATGCCATCGTTTTCCCTGCTAGAATGGAGTCTCCCCTCGAGTCCTTAGCCAAATAAACCCATTCTTCCGCAAGCTGCTTTTGCTTGGATTCTTTCTGTGCAGCAACTAGAAAGCTGACCGCAACATGTGACTGTGCACCTGTGACTGTGCAGGTGTGACTTGCACCTGTGACTATGCATGTGTGACTAAGCACGTGTGACTGTGCACCTGTGACTGTGCCGTGTGACTGTGCACGTGTACACGTGTGACTATGCAGTGTGACTTTCCAGTGTGACTTTGCACGTGTGACTATCCACATGTGACTGTGCACGTGTATATGTGTGACTATGTACGTGTGACTGTGCATGTGTGACTATGCAGTGTGATTCTATGCAGTGTGACTGTGCACATGTGACTATGTACATGTGGCATACAGAAGAGAACTATCGCTGAGAGCACAAGCTCTCTGGACAGGCAGCTAAAGAATGCTCTGCCATTTCCTAGATGTGTGACCTTTGGCAAGTTCCTCTTCCTCCCCAAGTCTCCATGGTCTCATCAGAAAAGTTAAACAATAGAGCCAGAGAGAGTTAATCCAGATACAAAATGCTGGTTACAGAGTGGGCACATGACAGGCATCCAGTAAGCAGCATTTACTATTATTATTAAGCACCTGGAGACTGTGTGTACCTAAGGGGCGCGTGGGAGACACTGAACTCAGTTGACGGGTTGATAGAAAAGATGTGGACTCCTGAAGTGGAATTTGTCTATCCACGATCGTGGTCGGAAACAGCTTCTCCTGAAGCTTGCAGTGTCATAAGAGGATTCAGGCAAATCCTGAGAAAACTCCACACACCTCAAACTCGCCTGGAACTAGCTGGAGTTCCTGGGCCTCAAAATCTTGGGATATGGGTATGTTGCCATAGCACCTCATTATATTTGCACAATGAAAATGTTCAGGCCCAGGTCAGAATCCTTTTGAAAAACCCAGGACCAGCCCAAATCACAGCAGAATCTGGATAAACAGGAGCTTTGGAACCAATAGCCCCAGTTTAAATCCCTGCTCCCACCTAAGGGACTCATCACTTGAGACACAGTCACTGGCCTCTCTTAGCCTCCTTTATGGAACAGGCTAGCCCAGAGTATGGTCAACAAGCTGTCAGCAGCCATGACCCCAGTTCCAACTTTGTGTCCTGCCTCAGTTCCTCACTCCCTTCTGAAGGTTGCATGGGTGATCTTCCTCCCCTCATTTGGATGCTAACTCTCCTCTCCTCTCCTCTCCTCTCCTCTCCTCTCCTCTCCTCTTCTCACCAGAGGAATTCAAAGGGCCCTGGAAAACTTGTTTATTAGGAAAAGCTGTGGGAGTCTGTCCTGCTTGGTGGAGGTGCTGACCTCTCCCATCCTTCCCTGCATATTTCTCCCAGTGACATCTTTTCATGTTCTCTGGCTCACTTGGGTGAGTCACAGATCTGTAAATCCCAAGTGCAGAAAGCTTGGCAAAGTGTGTTAGGTGTTTATTGGAAGGGGAAGAAGGCAAATGATCAAAACATTGGCTGTGTCTGTCTAGTCTCGGAAACTTGCAAGAGCAGATTTTAAAGGCTACGTTTGAAGTATCTAAACAGATTCATGGAGCACTCCATCTTCCCAAGCCATAATGAAAATAAGATTATATAACTCTTCAGTTGCAGAAAGATCTCCGGCTGCATTTCTATGGGGCCAGATATCTAAATGAAAACTAAGAAATGTAATTCCATTTTCAACTTCCCTAATGTTTCAGATTCGTTTCACTGACACGCATCCAGGCTATAGGGCTCTGTCCCCCATGGAGTTTCATGCTGGCCTCCACACCTCTGTACACACCACTGCCCCTGACTGGACTTCCACTCCATTCACATCAAAAAGTTCATGTTACCATTCTGTGCCAGGCTCTGGGCTGGGCACTGGGGTCAAAGTGACAAGTCAAAGTTCCTGATCCCAAGACTTAGTGAGGGGGTGGAGAGTGGAGGCAGAGACCCAAACGGAATCCTGATGATGGATTCTCCCAATGGAAGGAAGGTATTTCTCAGATGGACATGTCTACTTGTCCTTCAAGAGCCATCTGGCACCCTCTCCTCTGGGAGAGGACCCCTAGTTGAAGTGGACACTCTCGGTGTCCATTCCATGCCTTGGACACTCCCTCCCTCCCTCACAACAATATCACAACAACATCTTGGGCATTATTGTTATTATCTGTCTGGTGGTCTAGACCAACACTACTTCAACTTTTTCTACTTGCAACTTTTTTTCATCTGAGAAAGTTTTACATGATCCCTGGCATATAAGTGTGAAACTAAATCATCAAGAAATTTATCCTGAAATATGCTTATCATTTATTTAAGACAACAAATTCACATACTAATGAGATAGATGTGCTTGTTTATTTTTATTTATTTTATTTATTTGTAAGCAGAGATTCACACAGAGAGACAGAGAGAGTGAGCATGGGTGTGCCAGGATCTCTAGCCACTGCAAATGAGCTCCAGATGCATGCACCACTTTGTACATCTGGCTTTACATGGGTACTGGGGAATTGAACCTGGGTCCTTAGGCTCTGGAGGCAAATGTCTTAACCACTGAGCCACCTTTCCAGTCCCTGTTTGTTTATTTTTACATAAAGCGTTAAATCTTGGCTGAAGATCTGATACAACAGGACAGAGAGCATCTTCAATGTTTTTCAGAGCTGATCAATACTAAGATTTTATAGTCACTATTGCTGAGAATGCCACTTTGCATAAATATGTGGTACAAAATTGCAGACGTATGTTTAGGACCACTTCAGAAATTGTTGGAAATTCTGTCTGAATCCCAATCCAAGATTCAATGAATGACTTTTTATGAAACGCAAGTCAGTAATTCAAATGACAATTTTTTGAATGAAACACCAAAAAAATTAACAGCATACAATCTAAAAATATTAAAGATATATTGATTTGATATTTGAGAAATGATGGTAGTACAATATTAAGAGTCTTCAGAATGGAAAGCATTCTATGTACAGTAAAGACCCTGCAATTCACAACAGACAATGGTCTTGAATCTGGACAGAGGTGTTTTAAGGCAGCATTTGTTGGCACTGTGTGGTGTGATGGCAGGCACAGTGCAAGGTGTGCCTGTTGTATGTTTGAAACACCTCAGATTCACTATGCATTTGATTTTGAATTAATTTTTCACTGTGGACAAATTTTTCATTAACCCCACTCGCCCCCACCAAACATTCATTTCCAAGTTTAAGAATCTGGGGTCTAAATTTTTTTATGATTTTATTTATTTAAAAAATGTTTATTTATTTATTTGCAAGGAGGGAGGGAGGGAGGGAGAGAAAGAGAGAGAGAGGGAGAGAGAGAGAGAGAGAGAGAGAGAGAGAGAGAGAGAGAGAGAGAGAGAGAGAGAGAGGAGACAGGCAGAAAGAATTGTACACCAGGGCCTCCAGCCACTGCAAATGAACTCCAGCTGAATATGTCACTTTGAGCATCTGGCTATACATGGGTACTAGGAATAGAACCTGGGGTGTTAGGCTTTGCAGGCAAGTGCCTTAACAGATGAACCACCTGCCCAGCCCCTAGATTGTTTTCTGTAAGTGTGCATGCACATGTGTCTATTCATATATACGTAGATGCAAGTGTGTACACATGCATGTGGAGGTCAGAGGACAACCTTTAGTGACATCCTTCAGAATGCCATCCACCTTCTTTCAGCCAAGATCTCTCAATGGCCTGAAGCTATGCACAGATGTGCACACCACACCAGGAAGGTTCCAGGGCTTGAACTCAGGTCCTCATGCTTGCAAGGCAAGCACCCACTGAGCTATCTCTTTAGCCCCTGGACTAGGGGTTTGAAGAACTAATGTTATTTCTCTCCTGAATCTCCAGTGCCCGGCTTCTGACCCATGAGTGGCAGGTTCGTTACAGATGTCTGGTGTTTATAAGCAGCGCCTTAGCAGGTAAGAGCTGAAGCAATACGCAATATTATGAGGATGCTGAGAACAAGAATACCATACCTGAACCTTCCATTACTTCATGCCTCTCTAAGCCCCAAAGGGGCCTGGGGAGGATTAACCCCTGGATCCCAGCCTCATTCCAGCATCTTGGTTTGGTGGTGGTAGTGGGGGGCTATTCAATCAAGGAAGAAATATGCTTTGAAATGAAAACGCTTCCCTTTCTGATCTGCCTGGCTCCTCTTGCTCCCGCCTTCTTAGTATGCATGTATTCAGCCCCCATCCAGGACTTTTCCTCAGCATCTCCTCCACACTGAGCTGAGTGGGGCTCCTTCGCACCCCCTCCAGTCCTCTCCAAAGACAAATTGCTTACATCTGTCAAGGCTTTTCTGATTAATAGAGGAATACGCCATGGGATGTCATCAGGGGTTCAGAGGCTTTTGATCAAAGGGGTGGGGAGCCAGGCCACACATCCCTGCTATTGCATTTATCAGGTCGGTTTGGCACCTTTTCCCCAAGTGCCCCTGAAAAAGGCCTCCCCATGAACCCACCGTTAGAGCAGAAAGGAGATGGGTGTCCTCAGAAGAGGCAGTGGAAAGTGGGGAGCCAGAGGCAGGAGAGGAAGGGGAGCAAGTGAGGGTTGCAGTCTAGGCACGAGCCTTTGGAGCAGTGTACCCACATTCTCTTCATCCTGAGAAACCACAGATGAACAGGTATCTACCAGGCAATTCTCCAAAGCCTGGGGCAGATGTAAGGACAGGAGGATGGAGGGATGGACAGAATGAGGGCATGAGGGATCAAAGAAAGGAGGAGGCAGGGTGTGGGCGGATCATTGAATCAGTCAGTCAGGAAGTGTCACAATGGGCCAATGTGGTAATGACCCAAAAGCAATCCAGACTCAAGTCAGATACCACAGCACAAGCTTACCTCATTCCTCCTTCCAGCTGACCACGGGTTAGGGTCAGTGGACCAACCCATTCAACTTAGCGAAGTCACATGATGCAACTTTGGAGAAATTCAGGCCTTACCTCTTCCCAAGATTCTCCCTCTGAAGGACACTTTTCCTCAGCTTTGGACCACTTGGTGACTGCATTGTCCTGGGAGCTGGGTGAAGTAGAGGGGCCTGGAGTGTTGGCATGGTTCATGCAGAGGACGGGCTCTGGCTTTCTCCTCCACAGCCAGGTCCCTGAGGAGTAGTTGACATCCCTCACGGGTCCTGCATGTCCCTAGTGTACCAGGCCACTATTGCCCTCTGTCCCCTGAAAACCTCTGCTGAGAACTTTGCAATAGGAATTCCACAGTGAGATTGCCCGGAGGCTGCTAAATTAGGCTCTGAGGATTTAGATTAGCTTAATTTAATGACACGGATGGTTGGCTGGATTGAAGTTCCTTAGTACATGCTTTTTTGCTTTCTTTCAACTCACTCAACAATTACTTCCCTCAAGTTGGTTGCAGATGCAGCTCTATAATCTGTTCTTTACTAGCAAATATCCAGGGAGATGCTGGCCACGTTCACATGTATGCCATCCAGGCAGGGGACTGTAGGGTGGGCCGTGCCTAGCGCATGACTCAGGGATTGCAGGGAAGGTCATGGAAAGTCCCGCTGGGCCTGGCTGGCTGTCACGGGGCCTGGCAGGCAAGAGGCCCCAAAGAGATGTGGTGGCTATCTCTGCTGGGCTCTCAGCTCAGAGGAAGCATCTCTGTGCAGACATGCAGACATGCACACGGGGCACACACAGTCACAAAAGACACATGGATACATCCAGAACCAGATGCATTTGGACACTGACAGACATGCACAGTGCACACACACACACACACACACACACACACACACACACACACGCACACACACGCGCGCACACGCACACACACGCGCGCACACGCACACACACGCGCGCACACACACACACTCCTTGATTTGACCCATTGGCCACAACCATAGAGGACTCACACACAGATGTGAAAACATACCAGGCCCATTAATATTCCAATTCAGCTCAAACTAATAAGCACAGCTGGAGTGCTGGTTGACAAGTTCTCAGTGTCCAGACAAGAGACACCCTTGGCCCAGAACCAAAGGACACAGTGGCACCCAGCTCATTTGGTTAGTGGTCAGTGGCTGTTCTGTATGGAAGGCCTGCAGCTGACATTGAAGGACATGTGAGGATGCGTCAAACTCAGAACCTGTCCTCACAACTCTAATGACAGAGATAAAGGAGGTCCTATCTTGGTCACTCTACTTAGAAGCTGAGTGTTCTTTGCTGGGCCCTGGAAAACACACCTTATGCTCTCTGGGGACCCCCATCTAGCCAGTGACTCTCACATGTAAGTCACTGCCCACCATATCCAGGGTCTGTGATGGAGGGATATGAAGTTGTGAGGAGCCCGAGGTTCTTAAGGATATCCTGGAAGAGGGGTGCAAACACTCCAGATGCAAGAAGGAGCCTGGCAGGGAGAAGCTGTGTCCAGATAAGGGCAGTTCATACAGCAGCAGCTGGGGGAACATCTGGAGGGAGTCACATCACCACTGCTGTGATGCATGTTAAATCCTCCTTCCCCTCTGGTGGGTAGGCATAGTCAGACCTGCTGGGGCACATGTGTGCCTATGTGTTGGGGGTCAGAAGTCAGTGTTGGATATCTTTCTTACTTCTTTTGAGACAAGGTGTCCCACTGCACCTAGAGTGTACCCATTCAGCTTGACTAGCTAGTGGGTAAGCCCTGGAACTCCCTCCTGTTCTGCCTCTCCAGTGCTGGGTTACAGGCACAAGCTTCCATGCCCAGCTCTTCGACTGGTGCTTGGAATCTGAACACAGGTCCTCACTCTTGTGTAGCAAGCTCTTTACCCACTGAGCCGTGGTCCCGGATCCCTCCTCCTGTGCAGTACTGGGAATTGAACTCAGGGCTTCTCATGTGCTGAGCTACAGCCATACTTGTCCTTCTAGATCAATCTGGGTATCTCCTCTTCCAGTCAGCCTTTCTGTGCCCCCATGGAAACCTCCCTGGAGAGTCAGACACACTTCCTCATTGTGTCTCTCCATGGCAGCCATATGAAGCAATCCAGCCTCTATCTGTTTATTTAGAGATCTTCCCAGACAGGTCCTCCTCCTGGGGCCCAGCTCTTCATAAGGATTCATGTATTAGCTACTAAAACATTGTGACTTAAAACAATGGTCATTCATAACCTCCAATGTTTCCAAAGTCCAGTATTCAGAAGAACTGTCTTGGCTGCTGTGTCTGAGTCTCAATGGAAGTCCAGAACCATCTGAAGGGTCATTCACAATGCTCAGTGATGCATGCTGTTCATTGATGTGAGTCTAGCTGGGTCTCTCCATGTGGGCTTCTTCTCAACATGGTCCTTAATAGTAGGGAGAAAGGGAGGTGGGGAGGGAAAGAGAAGTCATGTCATTTTTTTAATGACCTAAAAGCAAAAGTCATATAACATAACTTCTGCCATATGCTTCTGGTCATGGTACACACACACACACTGCCACCACCACCACCACCACCACCACATTAAGGCTCAAGGGAGAGTGAACATAGATGTCCATTTCTAGGTGAAAGGAGAGCCAGTCACACTGCAAAGAAATGACATGGTATGTCATAAATATGGAGGAGGTGGCTACCTTTGGAAAATATAACTTGCCACAGTCCATTATAAGCAAATGCTCAATGAAGGGCTGGCAAAGGAAGGGCAGGAGGGAGAGGGGGGCTCCTGTTCTGCCCTGACCATCTCTCCTCGGACCTCAGACCATTCATCTCAAGTTATGACATCAGCCAACCTCAACAAGCATGAGGTCAAGTCTCAGCCCCTCTTCCTGCTCTGGAGGTCCCAGTGCTCATGTCCTCTTCCAGACCCGATCTCTTCTCAACAAGGCATCACATTCCTCTGCTCTCTTCCTGTCTTGAATCCTCAGGGAAATTATCTAACCTCTCTCAGCCTAGGCCACTGGAACTTAGAACAGGGTGACACTAATGTCTGGTTTATAGAAACAACTCTTTAGAAAGGTGTGGATGCATTAATCATTAATAGTGTGGTACTATTGGCAAAGAAGGACTAGTGTAAACAGCAAGTGCTCAATAACTAGTAGCTTAAAAATAGGTGGAAAGACTGAAAAATTACCACCAGGTTTTTTTTTTTTTTTGGTGCCATTCACAGACAAAAATTTCACACTCTTTTCCCATAATCATACCTCTGTCTGATCTAAGCATTATTAAGAGATTTTAACAAACAAGTAATAAAATCAAAACAACCAGCCACAAGTAACCCCATAAGCATCCCCTGGGACCACACAGAGGCTAAGCAGAGCTTAGCTAGTCCAGCACAGCTGCCACAGAGGGAGGGCCATGTCCCACTGATAGGCAGCAGAGCAAGCCTCGAGGTGAGTCAGAGTGGAGACCAGTATTGTCAGACATGCCACAGGTTGGCATGCAGGGTTGTGTCTCCGTGCACAGAGCTTGTAGAACACTAAGGCTAGAAAGCTGAAAACTGAGTGGATCAGAGGTGATCAAGAACTAGGTGATCAAAGGTCAGGGTGGAGAGACCTTTTCCCCTGGACTGTCCCCCAGCATATTAGTTGATTGCTCAGGACTGCAGACCCAGGTGGGTGGGTCCTGGCTGCTCAGCTAGAGGTTGTCTTTAATAGAAGTCATCCTGTTGGCCTCTGTGTGAACATCTGAGCAGCTCTTGGGACAGAGTTCACCTCATCAGGATAAGTACTTTTATTGTCAGAGCAACTGGGGGTCCACATTCCCTGCATGCAGACTCAGTCCACTTGCTACCTAAGCCAATCATGGCCTGCCTGGAGCATAAGCCATCTGGACCTTCTAGGGGTTTGAATGGGAAGTGTCCCCCACCCCCATAGCCTCATGTGTTTGTGATGAAGCCTCTTCCCAACTGGTGGAGCCTTTGGGAGGTGGAGCCTTACTGAAGGAGATAAGTCACTGAGGGTGGAACTGAGATTTGTTAGGTCAGCTTCCAGCCTAGCAGGGGAGATATGCAGCTAGAAGTGAGCTTGCTTCCTGCTCTGCCATGCTTCCTACCATGATGAAACGTCCCCTCAAGACTGTTAGCCTGAAATAAACCCTTTCTTCCCAAAAGCTGCTTCTGGTTGGGTGTTTTGTCCCGGTAATGAGAAGGTAACTGCAGTACCTACAGAAAGTGAGGGCTTGGATGGAATGTGCCCTGGATTTTGTAAGTCCATCAAGCCTGGCATCTGGACCCTGACAGGCATCCTGGCCTTCAAGATTCTGCTTGGGGCTCCAGGCATATTTCTAGGCTTGAATCTGGTCTTGAGGCCAGATCTCCTCTGGTGTGAAGACTGTTTTCTCCTGCACTTTCAAAGCCCCAGCACCTTGCCAACCAATTCAGACTCTTCTGCTTATAGAGAGCAAGAGGGTCACTCTTGGCGAGGCTGTGTTTCCCTCCAGAGTTCAACAAAGAAGGCTTCAAGGGCTGTACACTCCAAAGCCATGGGCAAGGGTGGTTCCACTGGCTGTGTACAGCCAGATAAGTCACCCCACCTCTCCATGCACACCACTCCTCCAAGCCATCCCATGCAGAGCTCCAGCCCTCAAGGCAATGCATGGGCACCTGACCGCCCCAGCCCTGGACCCTGCCTCACCATCTGGAGAGGCACCAACCCAGAAGCATACCCATCATTTATTGTTATGGCTGGCTGCTTGTTTTCCTCAACTGCACAGTCGAGCGAAGTCTGTAAGAAGAGCTCACAGATACCCAAAATTGCCGAGAGAAGCCATCCACACCATGGCATTTTGCCTTTCAGCCTCTTCGGTCCTCGTCCCAGTTTGTGCTCCCTACATAATTGTGATCTTAATGGATTTATAATTCTACAATTCTTTGAATAGTCCCTTTCCACTCTCCACTGAAAATCCGACTTAACCTTGCCAGCAAGTTCTTTCTGACAATATCAAGTTCTCTGTGCAAACACTGTTAAAGGTGACAGTCTTCCCACCCTGGGCAGAGGCAGGTGCACATCAGCGCCCTCCCAGTGAAGGCTCATTGTGTTTGCTTGTTTTGTGGTATTCCAAAGTCCTGATATGAAAGCCTTGGCTTGCATTTCAAAGTAATGCTTTGGGATAGATTCTTAGAAGTGGCATTATTGGGTAAAATGTAGGAATGTTTTAAGGTTTTTTGGTTTCTGTTGCCCAATTGCCTTTGGAGGACTGAACCCACTTGCAACAGAGAACTTGGCACATTGCACTCAGTACCTTCTGACAGAGAATCCTTCAACTGCAGACCTGCCTCCAGTTATCTTGACCCTACAAAACCCTGCAGGGATTTCCAAGCACCAGTAGTAGCCTACTTTCTCCAAACTGCTGATGGCCACCTTCCCCAGAAAATGAAAAGCTTCAGTATCTTTGTGAATAGCTCTGCTAGAAGGTAGGAGGACAAAATTCCTGGCCCTACTGACTCCTGACCCTACTGAATTCAGGCATCAGACTTGTCATAGTTCCTGAAGACGACTTGAGCTGGAGGGTCCCCAGCACAGCCTGGCCTGTGATGGTCTGCTAGCATAGGCTTTAGGGTTCCCAGCTGTGGTCGCAAGTTGCTTTGGATCAAGTCCCAGCCTAACACTTGCTGGCAGCAAGATCTTAGGCAGGTTATTTGACTGGCCTAAGCATTAATCTTATAATCTTATAATCTATAAAATGGGGATAGAGGCAATTAAGTTAACAAGTAAGTAATCACATGGGTAAAATGTAATTATATCTCAAACAATTCTAAACCAGTGTCTGGTGCAAAGCAAACACAGTCCAGAGTGTTCATTGTTATAGCATTGGCTGACGGGGGGGGGGGTCTCTAAAGTGGTGCAAACAGAGTTAAGAGAAGAGAAGATATTCAAGCTTGGGCCAGCTCTCTCTGGCTGGAGGAGACCCAGGCCTTGCCTTTCATCTGACCAGAAGGTTTCGTTGTGTGCAGCCCTCAGGCCAGCAGCTCTGCAAGGAGATACTCCTGTGGGAGGAGAGTTGAAGGCCGCTCCACCAGGTGGTTATCAAAGCCCTGGCTGCCACCGAGGCTTGGGAACAGAATCTGCAGCAAGAGATTGTCTGAACTCAGCTGGCTGGGGAGCAAGGACGTGGGCTCCGATAAGCCTGGGGAGAAGCCAAAGAGAACCTGGATTAGTGTCTGGACAAACTCCGTGACTCAGCCTGCAGGAGCTTCCAAGGGGACCTGGACCAGGTTCCCACTGGACTGGGGCAATCAGGATGGAGGGAACGCTCTCTGGGTGAGAGTGGAGCGACACAGTCATGTCCCCCCTCCCTGGGGATTTTTCTTTGCTCAGCCCCAAGGCTGGTGTCCAGCCTCAGGCTAAGGGGTGTGAGACTGTGCGGTAGGGTCACAGTGCCCCAGTCAGTTGTGCCCAGTAGCTGTAGGAACCCCCTGTTCCAGGCCAGGATGCCCTTATCAGGGGCACTGGATGTGAGTGATTGCGAGCATTTCACACACTGAGGATGAGAGGATGAGAAAACAGACCTCCAACAACAAAGGTGAAGCAGGAGTCAAGGGTGTGGACAAAAGCAGTGGCAGGCTGACAGAAGTCATGAGGTGATTGGCATGCTCGCTTCTGCAGTAAACACTCCTGTTCTTCGTGGCAGCCCCGAAAGCAGGCGCTAAAGGTGCTTTTCCTTTCTCAATGTCCTTGAAATTCAACATCCAGTCAACAATCATTTATGTCTACTTCAGTAGATACTTCTCCCTCCCCAGCATGCATTTCTCTCTGTGTGTCTTTCCAAGCAGGACATTAGTTTTGTCTGGTCTCCTTTTCCCCCTGTGCCCAGTTCCATGAGAAACGATAGTTATCCGTACCTATAGTTCTCAGATGACACACCAAGGTACCCCCATATACCACAGTGGATTCTTAGCAGCACCCGATGACATTTTCTATTTTCAAGGAAACACAGTGACATGTGTTGGCATCACAAGGGCCACCAGCCCAAAGTGCCCCACATTCTCAATACCGATGACCATTTAAGTTTGGGAAATCAGGTTTAGTGATTGCTACCATTCAAAGTAAGTACTGTACAAGAATCATGTGACGAAGAAAAAGTGATGGGGTATCTGGCTCAACTTACAGGATGGAGAAGTTTCTCAGTTCCCAACTAGTACTCACATGGCATTAGGAATTGTGGCTAACTAACAATGATAGAAAAAGATTATTTTAATTTTTTTCAATTTATGTGCTGTAGCAGTTACTTCTTGATTTTTATAAAATATTTGCATGTTTTTATTTTAGAAAGGGAGGAAAAGAGACACAGAATACAGTCACTCCAGGGCCTCTTGCCACTACAAACAAACTCTAGACGCATGTGCCACTTTGTGCATCTGGCTTTAAACAGCTACTGGGGAATCAAACCCAGGCCTTCAGGCTTTGCAAACAAGTACCTTTAACCACTGAGCCATTTCTCCAGCCCTACTTTCTCGTTTTTCTTGTTGCTGGGACAAAGCACTTTAGAGAAAGAGAGGGTTTGTTTCTGGTTTACAGTTTTGAGGGGAAGCTTTGTTGTGGTGGGGAAAGCAGACAGCTGCGTATCACATCTCTACAGCAGCAGGGAAAGAGAGTGAGCTCGCTGGCACTGGCCAACAGGGCTGGACTTAACAGCCAAGGCTTGCCCCACAGCCACACACCTTCTCCAGCAAGGTTCCACCTCCAAATGGCTCTACCAGCTGAAGATTAAGTGTGAGACTTAATCACAAATACATAAGACTATAGGGGACATTTCACATTCAAACCACCACATATGAATTTTTTTCAAACAGATACTAAGTTATTAGGGCATATTTATTACAACACTGATACCTAACTAGTTAATGAATTTAAATGACAGGCATTTCTGATGGTCTAGATGCTGTGAAAAATAAGGTACCAAGGGTTCCCTATGTGAGAACACTTCCCGGCCTCCACCCTAAGCCAATCAGAACATGGGATTCCTCTGGAGCTTGTCCACAGTGGATCTAGTCCTCAACAGTGGTAGGGAAGCTGGTTGTCACACACTCTCATGCTAACTGGGAACAGAGGCATAAGGAGGCACAGGGGTACAAGTGCCTCTGGCAGCCTTGTGATCACAGAGGAAAGGTCCTTAACCTGGTACCCATGCTGAACTCATCGAGCAGGCACACAAGACCTGGGTCCCTGCTTCTGTCACCCAGCTGCTTCTGGCTCTGCCTTGCTGCCTTGGCTTCCGGCAGCAGGAGATGAGGCAGTCATCAGTCATGGATTCTGTTACTTTCAACCCAAAGCACTGTATGGGACAAACCCATTTCCTGAGATGAAGGCACATCAGTGGGGCTGTGGAAAGAATGAGAAGAGTGAGCAGGGCCATTCTCCCACAGCACCAGATGGCAAATCCGGGGACTCCCTGAGGCTCTGTCCCTACATAGCTCTCTGGGGCTGAGAATGAGGGCTGTCCATACAAGGGTCCTCTAGGAAGGTACTGTCCTACATCATGGTGCTTGCCCATCTTCCTGACATCTTACACACACCGACAGTGTTTGCTGACCTATGTGTCAAGCTCCTGAGGGCTTCCAGAGGGCAGGAACTAAGCTCTTAGGACCCACCGAGCAGGTACCAGATAGTTGGTGTCACCCATCATAGTGAACCTACCAAATGAAAGAAGAATAATGGCAGGGAGCATAGGGCATAGAGAGCTTCCTGGAGGGGGGGTCCTAGAAGGGTGAGAGCAGGGGTATTTACTGTCATAGCAGGTAAGATGGGCATCAGTGATGCACCAAGCATACGGCTCTTCCCCAGGGGAGCTCACTGCCATAAGCTGGGGAGGCAGGGATAAATGACTACAAATTATGGGGAACTAAATGAGGCTCTAGGAAAGAATAATAGAGAACCTAGTTTAGCTTGGGGGCCAGGAAAGGCCTTCCGAGGAGGGGACACCTAGCTGCACAAGAAGCCCATGAAGGAGCCACCCTGGCACAGTGAAGAACGGGGAGAAGGAAAGTGAATAGAAGGCTCAAGGGTGAAATCACCCAATAGGAGATGGGCAGAACCCCACCCTGTTCTCAATTTAGCAGTGCACATGCGCGCACGCGCGCGCGCGCACACACACATACACACACACACACACACACACACTTGAGTACACATGCACATACATATGCACATGTGCACACAGGCACACAGGCACACACATACAGAAATAAAAATCAAAATTGTAACTTGAGAGACGCTCAGTGGTTGGGGAACTTGCCTGCAAAGCCTTATGACCCAAGTTCAATTTCCCAGTACCTATGTAAAGCCAGATGCACAAAGTGGTACATGCATCTGGAGTTCATTTGCAGCAGCTAGAGGCTCTCTCTCTCTCTCTCTCTCTCTCTCTCTCTCTCTCTTTCTCTCTCTCTGTCTTCTCTCTCTGCTTGCAAATAATTACAAAAGTCAAAATTGAATTTCAGATAGTCAATAATTTTTAGTATAACTATATCCCAAATATTGCATAAGATATATTTATACATATGCTAAAATATATGCTAAAAATTATGTATTGCTAACCTGAAGTTCAAATTGAAGTGTATATCCCGTGATGTGTCCAGCATCCCCGGCCCTGGGTGACCAGAGCAGAGGGAGCGAAAGGGAAGGGCCCTGAGATGTGTTTGCCAGGACAGATTCTGTGGCCTGGCAGGAGTCAGTGTGACCCCCCCCCAGGCACAGAGTTGGCACACAGTGAAATGGCATCCAACATGGATGGAATTCACTGCTTGGGATCTGGCTTCTACAAGCTGGCTGGTTCTGCTAGGAATAGCAATGTCATCCCAAGTGAGCTGTTCAGCGTTCTAGGCCTCAGTTAACTCATCTATAAAATGGACATGGAGGTGGCAATCTGTCCCAGCCTGTTGTATGCATCTACCGGGACCAGCACCTCTCAGTCTCTAGCTGTACCTGGACAGAAGGAGGCTGTGGAGATGGTGGCTGCTTGTCTTCCTGGTGAGAGAGGATGGAGATCACGGAGGGAGGGCTGGACCCCAGGCAAAGCTGCAGGCTTGGATTATGGAAGGGGTCGGACAGTGGTCAGCATGGCTGAGGCTTGGGTGCAGGCACCTTCAAGAGGAGTGACATGAGCACTGGCTGTCCCCAGACTGTTGTGCAGGCTTCTCCAGGCGGGCATCATGGAGCTCCTCTTCCATTCTGGAACCTGCTGGAAGGCTGTGCGTGCATGGAGACAGGCCCTCATGGAGGCCTGGCAGGCTGAGGCAGCCTCTGTGCTACAGGGCTCTGTAGACATCTTTTCTTCCTGCAGAGGAGAACTCGGAGTCATGGTGACAGGGAGCTGCCACCTCTGTGGATGACAGTTGGCCTTAAATATAAGTCCAGCAGGAAATTACACCAATGGGAAGCAGACTTGCTTTCTATTTTTGACACCTCGGGAACATTAGAAAATCCTGAAAGATCTACATGGTTTGTCATTTTAGGGACATTCCAGCCTCCTTTCAGGGCCAAACAGTCTGACATCTCGGCTGTGCATTGGTGCCAGCGAGGGTGCAGATGGGAAACCACCACTCAAAGCTTTTCTGCTGGAGCTCAGCACCAGGGGCCAGCGGGCAACCCAGGCCTCCTCCCCAGCTGCACTAGTCAGACTCTCTGCATCCAACAGGGGGCGCCAGAGACTCAGCAAATTGCTGAGAAGGTTCTAGATCCCAAACTGCAAATATGGAAGGTACATTTACAATAAGCCATTTGTCTCCATTGGCCTTAGAACAAAAAGTAGACCAATACTTGCTCTTAAATAACCAAAGTACACCTTCTTCACCCCAGGAACAGAATTCTGGAAGGGCCCTTCTGCCTTCTGCCTCCTGGCCTCCAGATTGCGATCAACTAGTGATGTCTGGCAGGAGCACAGGGTTTGGGAGCTTATGAGGTTTATCCCATCTGTTGGCTGGACAGATCTTGGAATATGAATTTGATTATTGTTCATTAGTGCAAAGAACTACAGTAGTTGCTGCTGCTTCCAAAACATGTTAAGCTTGGTGTCCAAGGCCCTCACAACCACACCCCACTTCCTTAGCCTTAGCTCCCACCTGCTAACCCACAGACTGCTCACCTCACTGCTGACCTCAGTGCTCCCAAGGGCCTTTAGCCTGGGTTCTGCCTCAATGGAAGGCCATCTTTTTCTCTTTTCTCTTTCCAAGGTCACCAGCCCCAATGATGGTGTAGGCTTCCTGAAGCCTGTCTCTCTTCAATTTGTACTGAAACGTTAGGGCCTCTCATAACCATGCCTTCCCAAGTCCTGGAAGAAGTCCTTGGCTTTTGTGCACACACAGCTTCTTGTCAAGATCATAAGCCCCTGGGAGGCAGGAACGATGTGGTGTTCTTCTGAGAAGGAAAGCAAACATACACTGTGTCAAGAAATATACCAAGGATTTTCACTCATTCTTTTACTCTCTAGAGTCTGGTAACAGCCCTGTGACATATGGCCACCTGCATTTTCTAAATGGGAAAATAGGACTCAGACCTATTAAATGACTTGTCCAAGGTCACACAGCTGATTAATGCCAAGAAGTTGTCTCCAGGTAGCCAAATCCATTCTTTGTCTCCAAGAGCCACATTTTGCATAGACGCCCTTTAGGAGGAGGACAGTGCTTTTCCCCAATGGGGTGTCTGACAAGTAGGAAAAGACATCTGTGTTCTGAATGGTAAATCTCTCACAGTGAGGTATGAAGTGTGGAAGTAGGCAGGAGTTTATGAGGCCAACCTTACCTCCCAGGTCCACGCATGGCTGGATAGCCCAGTCAGGAACAGCTCTGAGTGTGTCCTTTGTGTTCCATGCTTGGCTGTCCCCCATCCCCACGCCTCTGTTCTCTTCCATCCTGGGGAATGTGGGCTGGAGCCATCACTGTGCCCTCGGTTTATCTGTAGGAGAATGACTGACAGGACCTCCATGGCCAGGGATGATTGTTTTGACAGGTTTTTATTGTGCATAACATTGCGTCATTGTTTTGTTTAACATGGAGAGGAGTTAAACTGCTATGAACTTAATGCGCCCCCCCCCCCCAGTAAACCATTAGGTCTCTTCTGTGTTCCTGACTTTATAAGTCTGTTTCCCTCAGAGGAACATCTGTTGTATACTTAAATGACCTTAGTTCAAAGGCACGATCAACAAAAACTTTCTTGACTCTACGAACTAGGAAGCATTCGAGGGGATCGTTTCTCAGCCCTGGTCGCAGTGTGAGGGGCTTCTCTCTTAACAGCTGTGTCCATCTGCCCAGGCGGGCAGAGGCCCCTCTCTTTCTACACATCATTAAAGATGCTCAGGCCTGCTTTCAGGCCTCATTCCCACTCTGACCCTGGCAAGTGAGTCTCGCCAAAGTCTCCATTTTACTGGCATCAACAGCCAGGCTTCTACTCAAATGTAACTTTTACCCGCACGGAGGGAGTGTGATGAAAGACAGCGAGGGAGCTCCACTAACCCTTGGAAGGAACATGAATGGGCATTAGGGATTTCAAGCCACTTGACAAATGTAGGAAAAACAGATTGCCCTTAGCCAAACCCGAAGGAATTTGAGGAGAAAAATGAGCCTGTTGCCGACAAAGATTACAGGGAGACACCATCTTGGAAACCATAAAAGTCCTATTGGAAACGAGAGATGGCAGGGCAGCAGGCTGGCTGGCTTTCGGGTGGATTAGCTCATCCTGATGCTATCCCATTTCTCAGATGCAAAAGCCAACCCTGGGTGCTCCCCCCTTGCCCAGATGGGAAACCACGTATGCAAGGGCACAGTCCATCTGACTCCTGCCAGCCTGTACTCTGCACCCATGCAGGGCAAACCTGAGCTGTGCCACCTGGAAGAGACATGTGTGAAGGCCTGGGCACGGAGGAGAAGCATTCTAAATGTGCTCCTCCATCCAGATCTGCCTCTGTGACTGTCAGGGTGTTCCCATGAACTGACTGACGGTCACTCTTCAAGGCTTTTGGACTTTCCAGAGAATGGGACTTTTCACAGATGCTCACTAAACATCAAGAAAACACAAAACTGAGCTCCCCCTCCCTGCCCCCAGGAGCGTGTGGGGAGATGACTGTCTCACTGGAGCAAAGTGGAGCTGGCTGAAGGGGCCACCTTGTCTAGGTTGGCTGGAACATTGCCATGGAGACGAGGACTTCAGGGACATCTTGCCTCTTCAGGCACATGTGAATCTTTATGACTTGTTAACACTTTTCTGGAAGTTGATGGGTTTCTGTAAGGCTGGTTTGTGGAATTGTGCCTTCTTGCAGTTGGGAAATCACTGCTAAAAATAAAGAAAAGTTGGATTTTGCCTTATTTGGAGAGAATTGGCCTGCATTATCTCCCCTTTTCCATGTTATCTTTTAGAGTAAGTTTCAGGACTTTCATCATGAAAAATAAAAGTGTTTTTTAAAGTATAGACCAAATTTTATTGCCAAGACTTTCAAACTGTTAAAATCTCTTCGCTGGACCAACATATAGCAGCATGTGTTCCGTAGTATGGATAGCAGCACGAATCTGAGGATGCACATGGTTTTTATTTCATTGTGATAAAGTGAGATGGGACTCACTGGGTCATTCGTCCATCTGCCCATTCATTCATTCACGCAGTCAGTCTGTCAGAAGACAATCTGGGTCAGTCCCCACAATGCAGAAATGATCTGTTCTGATGGATCTCACCATGCTCTTTGGAGACTCAGTTCAGGCAGGTGAGGGGAGGGGCCCAGAAGGACTCCTGATCTGACTTGGGGAAGAGGAGAGGAGCTATTGCACCTGACTGTAGAGGAACCTTACAGGCTGCAGGCAAAGAATAGAAGAGAGAAGAGAGAAGGGAGAGAGAATTCCAGCATGAGGGGATGGTAGGCGCAGAGGCCGTGGGCTGCTCAGGATTCTGAGCAGTGACGTGGGTTCCTTTGGATATGGCAAACAGCAGAGCCAGTTCTAGGACGAGGTGCCTGAGCCTAAAGAGAGGGATCTCTGTCCACCCACACTCCCTGCACCCCTCTAATACTGCTTGTCAGTTCATGTTTTCATTCAAATGTTGATATTTTCTTCATCACAGACATCTTTTCCCAGTGCTAGAAACAGAAGTCAGAGCCTCACGCATGTTAGGGAAGTGCTCTACCACTAAGCTACATCATTAGCCCATTAATTTTACCACAAAGACTTATCCAGGCGGCCCACGGAGGAGGATATCCAGCTGACTGGGGATGGGGGGGCAATGAGGAATTGGGGATAACAACTTATTGTTGGCCCACTAAACAATGTAACTCATTATGGACAATAAAAAATATTTTAATTCATTCATTTATTTGTGAGAAAGACAGAGAGGAGAGAAAGAGACAGAATGAATGAGCACTCCAGGGTCTCCTGTCACTTTGTGTGTCTGGCTTTGTGTGGGAAGTGGGGAAGCAAACCAGGGTCCTTGGGCTTTGCAAGCAAGTGCTTTTAATGGTCAATCTTTTCAGTCCCACCCCATTTATATTTTAAGGTGTTAATGTACAACATTTATTTTGGTTGCTGAGATTTTTTTTTTAATGTTCCTTTGGCCTCTACCTCAAGGGGTGTGAATGCCCAGCTGGTCTCACCTTTATCCTTGCTCATGGAAGAGAGGAGGACTGGAAAGTTTGTAGGGAAGGCCAGAGCAATCCTCTCAGCTCTGGGCCTATTCTGTGTCCTGAAGGCCATAGGAGCCACCAAGAATGGTCAAACAAGAAGTAACCAAGTGTTTAGAAAAACCTCTGAGGCAGAGAAACTAGAAGCCAAATCCCAAGTGAGGCTGATGAGAGGGCCAGAGAAATGGGGCAGCAGCAGGAAGTTGGGGCATTTTGTTCTGAGAACAGAGGCCTGTGCTCCACAGGGCACTCACTGCTACCCCATCTTGATGGGAGCCATAGTCAAGAGCAGGATGCTACAGATTCCCCAGTCCCCAGCACACAGTCTCCCCGGGTTCACTTGTAAAAGCTGCCAGAGAAAGAGATCAGATGACCTGGAAGCAGCTGCTTGGGGCATGCTGAGCCCTCCCAGGGCCACCTCAAAGCTGGAGTTGCTTAGGGGCTGCCTGCAGGGCTCTTAAAGCCTCAGCCCACCATTCTGACCCCTGGCTTGACCCCATTAGTGTTGGCCACTGGACAGAGCAGGGGCTCCACAGGCGATGCGCTCAGCTCAGCACACAGGCTCAGAGACAAAGAGGCTGGCAGGTGGGAGGGCAGGAGGAAGTCTGGTCCCCATTAGGGGCCATTTGCTTGTGGTATCAGGCCATTGGGGCTGCGGGCTGGTTAACAGGCATGGCCATGGGCTGCTGAGAAGGAGCTGTGGCCTTGAAATCGCCTTGATTGGCTCTAATTCCCCCTGCTGCATGCAGGGGGCCCAAGGACCGCTTAATGCAGGCTGGCAGCCGTGGCAGCAGAGACAGCACGTCTCTCCCAACTTAAGGAAACACGGGTGTGCTCTCTCTACAGCCTCATAAATGAGTGAAAGTCACTGTGGCCTAAATCTCAGTGCAAATCAAGTTCTACCTCCTTCCTGAAGCCTCCTGGCCCTCCCTAGCATCTGGGTCTCATGACAGGCATACCTGGGTCCTTTCTGTCTCCTCTCTGGCTACTGCAAGACTCAGCCTCTCTGTGCCTCAGTTTCTTTAGCAGCAGAGTGGACAGGCAGGGTCTCCGCGGCAGACATGTGGGGACAATTATGGGTTAACATGGTGATATGGTTCTTGCAATGTCCTGCAAATGCGGCCTTCAAATCCAGTGCCGCCACTGCCCATCCCCACCTCACCGGCCCAGGCTCGAGGCCAGTGCTTGTCTGAAGCTGGCGAGGCAGCAGGAAAGAGCCTGGTGTTCTTTGAGCCCCTTCCATAAGACTTCAGGCCTCCAGGCCAGCCTCCAAGTCCTCATCATCCATCCTCAGGCTACTTGCTGCACAGGAAAAGCAGAGATAGAGATTGAGGTGCTGTTGATCTTGCAGAGGCTGGCACCCAGGGTGAGGAGGGAGCAGGATGGCTTGGGCTTGGCATCCAGGGCATTTGTAGCTGAGGAACGAGGGCTCCCCTTCTTCACCCCACTGCCCAGTCCACAGTCCCTGCTGTTTCTTCAGCCTCATGGATGGCCTTTTAAGACAGGGCTCCTTGCCTCTCTCCTGAGATCTTTCTTTTTTCATCTTCTTTTTCTCCGTCAACCCTGACCCTCTAGCTCTTCCTCCTTTATTTTGAAATTCTTTTTAAATAGTCAATAAACCTTTTTAAGCGCCTTCTGTGTGCCAAGAATCATGCGAGACCTGGGGTATAAATGGGCCAGCATCCAGCATAATCTGGTGATGTTCTCTCACCTTCCAGCATTTTCTATTTCCCTTTGGAAAGGGAGCCTCTCCAGGGCTAGGAGGGAGATAAGGGTTGCCCTAACACCACATAGGGGACAAATCTGGAATTTTCCTTCCCTCTCTCTCCTATCCCTTTGCCCCCACCTCTCCTCCATATGGTTACAGAGACTGGGGAGGAGAGAGCTTCCTTCCTCAGCCACTTCAGCCTGGGGACAGGACAGCGAGGCCCAAGAGGCAGAGAAAAAGAGCAAAATGAGGTCACTACAGAGTCAGGCCCATAAAGCGCTGCGTCTCCCACTGCCCTGGCCAGCAATTCCCAGCGGCCTTTTCAAAGATCATGGTAAGCAGCTTGGCCATTTGTCTCCCCCCACCTGGAAGCATGGGCTGGGAGAGGCGGCCTCCTGGCCAGCAGCAGCCCAGCTGAGGGGAAGGTGCCCCTCCGCTGGGTCAAGGTGCTCTGGGCTCCTTCCTGGGCCCCAGAACTGACTGCCTTCTGGCAGCCATACTGCTGCAATCCCCACAAGGCACATCTGCTCAAAGTCAGGGGTCAGTGCCCATCCGGGAAGAGTCCTGGGTAAAGCAGCGTGCACTCAGCCCAGGTCTGTCCATACCCACTCCACATGTGGGACAGATTCCCACAGGGACACAGCTACCTACATGTGTCCTAAGGCCCCTGTGCACACCAAGAAATGTCCATGTACCTTCCATCATTGAGCCTATGTTCACTCTAGGGATGATAAGGCCAAGTAGATGGAAGGGGAAGGAGGAGCTTTCAACTGCAAAATAAAATATAGGCTAAGAGATCCTGAAAAAGCTTTAAAAGAAAAAAGAACAAATGTGAGGAGCTAGCCAACATGTGATACTCCTGATGCTATCAGACAGGGCTCAGCTGACACACGGCTCAGCCCTATTCCCAAGAAATAGCTCTCCTCTGAGAGTACACCCAGCCAGGGATGCAGGGGGCTGGCTAGGGCCCTGGGACCTCCCTGGTCCTTCCACAAACACGCTTATTCTACCTCTGAACAGATCCCAGAGCAGGCCGCACCCGCTACTGCTTGCCTGCCAGTTCTGAGAGACCGTGTATCCAACACACAAGCTCCAGGACCAGCTGCCCAAGTTCAAATCTGATTCTGAGCCTGGCCTGTAAAGTCAGCTGAAGCAGAAGGAATGCACGTTCAAGGCCTGCCTGGGTCACAGAGTGAGCTCAAGAGAAGCCTGGCAACGTAGCAAGACCATGCTTCAAAATGAACAGAGATTTTTAAATGGGCTGGAGATACAGCTCAGTGATAGAATGGGGCCCTAGATTCAATCCCAGGTACCATTAAAAAATCCCGAGTTTGTTACTGGTCAAAAGGTGACTAGGTGGCTCTACTGGATGAGTCTCAACTTCTCTCTCTGCAGTGAGTGTGATAACCCCACATTGCAAGACCTGTAAGGACTCAATTAGAGAATGAAGGCAGACCAGCTCAGCCCATGCTATGACTCCGGTGGTGAATTTTGATGTAAGGAACTGTAAGCTAGCCTGGCTTTCTTCCTTTATTCAGTCCAGCTCTTCCTGCCAAGGGTGGAGAGGTCAGCACTCAAGCAATACTGCCAGAACATGACCCTCCCCTTCAGACCAACATCACCACCATCCTCTGGCAATCATTTAGAAATGCAGGAGCTCCTGGACAGGGCCCAGCACCAAGACCCTCAGGGAACTGTGATGCCCACTCACATAGGAAGGTCACTTGTGCACTAATAGATGCCACACTTAGCTCACATAGGCCTCCCTCAAGACCTTTTATGTTTGCTATACAGAAACACCTCCTAAGCATGGGTGAGCCCAGAGGCCCAGCCCTGGGGTGCACACCCGCTACTCTCTGACTCTTTCTGTGGTGCTGATCTGTGCTGCTGCCCTAGCCCTTCCTCGTCCCCACAGCTGGGTGCTGAGCTTTCCAGCCACTGCTTCCCGACACATGCACCCCAACTTCTGCCCTGTGCTCAGTTCCAGTTCAGCTGGGCCTGGCCCCACCCAGCCTGAGTGGGAGACACAGGCACTTGGCTTCAAAGCCTCATCAGAGTGAACCTGGTTTGCAGTGGAGGTCAAAGACAAACCAAGAAACAAGCCATCCAGAAAATGACAGTGGGGAGGGTAGACGGCTGCAGCATGCCAGGAGGTAAAGGCAACTGAAACTTTGCTTCCACAGAAAGGCTGAAGAGCCTTCCAGAAGCCAGCAACCAAGCACCCCTGGATAGGCCCAATAGACCCAGCAGAGCCCCACTTTACTCCGCCACTTTGTAGAAGTTTCGTTTGCAAACAGGACACCTGTGGGAAAGAAGGGAGGTGGAGACAGAAGGATCCATTAGGGGTTATAGGGCAGCTAGCTTGGAAACACAGTGCTAAAGACTATGAGGAAGTGGAAGGCAAGGACAGACACCCGAAAGTTGTCCTCTGACCTTCACATGCACACCATGACACACATATGCTGGCACACACACACACACACACACACACACACACACACACAGAGGAAGCTTCACTGGCATTGCTTCTGCCCTGATCCCCTGTATTGTCTCTCAATGGAACATGTGGTCAGAGCCTGGTCAACACTTGACCACTGGGTGTAGGTAGCGCAGTAGAAAGAAGCTGGGGATCAGTGCAGGCACTGATCTGCCCTGTGTGCACCCTTCCTGAGCAAGGCCCACAGTCTCTCTGCATTGCCATGGACCCCTGGTTCTCCTTCCATTCATGCTGCAGGAGGGTCCTCGAGAACACACAACTCACAGGAAATTTTTCTAGAGCAATAGGACAGAAGACCACACAGTGGTGAGAGGATCCAAATCTCAGCATAGGTGATGATAGCTGGTGGGCATGTCTGGGGCGGGGAGGGAGTGCCTTGGATGCTGGATGTCAGGGTGTGTCCCATGGGGAGTGGTGTGGACAAGCTGTGTAGATGCCACTGAGTGCAAAGCCTGTCCTGGTATGTTATTTCATTTCAGTCTCCAAAGACTTTGGGAGTAGGTGTTAATCCAGGATCAGAGGCAGGTGACATAGAACCTTCAGGCCCCTTTTACCTCCTCTGTGGTCAGATAGCAATAGATCAGTGTTGATAGGTGGCAGCTTGGTGACTCCTGAGGGCCACCTGCTCTGCTGCATCCTGGGCACAGGGAGAACTCAGTGTCTGTATTGTCCTTGGCAACTACAGAAAACACTGAACCTTTAGCCATCCATAAAGCCCATAGATCATCACTGTGCCCCTCATTTCAGGCAGGAAAGTGGCGTTCAGGGGTGTCTGCTTGAGGTTCACCTGTGGCTAGATAAGGAAATGGGAGCTGGCACTCATCTGGGGTGCAGGCACCCTGGATTTACATGGTTGCTGGGACTCATCTGGGGAGCCGGCACCCTGGGTTTACATGTGCTGGGATGGGAGTTGGGGGCAGGGTTGGAGTGGGACCTGCCTTTTACCTCAGGGTGTTCATGAACTGTGCACTTCGCAGATCCCTCCCTAGAGAAAATGACTGCTATCAGATCACAACTACTCCTTGCGCTTTCCTTGGCCCTAATAAATACCCACAGACCTTTGCATGGGGTTGCTGTGCAGAACTGCCTATGTCACTCCTTAGCTTGTGTGCAGCTCTTCCTGTGTGTGCTGGCATCAGAAGGAGGGTAGTGCCTTGGCCTGAAAGAATGATGCCCCGGTGGGAGCTCAATGGAGGTGTGGAGGGCACAGTATCACCACAGAAGATGCAACTTCCCTCTGCCATACTGCTCAGGCCACAGTGCTGCCCACTGAGAGTGGTTCCTTGTTTGGGGACATGGAGCCCTCCCTGCCTGGCTCATCCTCCTGTAGGTATTCTGGCCTCGCTGGTTCCCTCCACACTAGCTCTTGCTTTGCTTGGAATGATGCAGCTGTCTCTCACACATCCTTGACCTCAGATGCCCCTCAGCTGCCTGTCACGCTGCCATTGTTCCCACTCTTCCACTGGGAATACTCCTCCTTTTCATTAAACCTACAGAAGCTTCCTGTGCCCTTGCTTCTGGAGGACAGCCCAATAACCGCCACTCTCTCCCCACTCAGAGAGAGCTCCCAGGAGAGCTGATGGTGATCATTACAACCCTTGGGTCAGCCCTGTTCCTGTCCACTCTATCAGAGGACATGTTCTCTGAAGACAGAGCCTGCCCCTTGCTCGCTTCCCACTCCAGAGCCCTGGCAAGGCCTGGGACTGGGGAAACTGTCAAGTTTCACTGTTTGACCAGGTGGCCCCAGCTCCCCTGACTCCTTCATAAACAGAAGCTCTTCCCTGACTAACAAGAAGTCCTTAGGCTGCTGTTCAAGATTGGACTGGTCACACAGGGAAAGGACATTCATCATAGCTGCTCACTGGATTCCCTCTGTGTCTTCCAAATATTCATCCAACAAACATTGACAGAGAAATTACTTTGTGTCAGTCATGGCCATCAAGCAGGGAGACAGACAGTCTTATGAGGAAGGAAGCCATGTGTGTGTGTGTGTGTGTGTGTGTGTGTGTGTGTGTTGATGAGGTGCCTCTGGGAACAGCAGAAAGAGTGGAGAAAGGTGTCTCAGAGGTGGTCAAGTCTGGGCTTGGTTTCCTAGGCTGAGTAGGTTTCTAGGGAGAAAAGAGATGTCAGCAAAAGAGCCACATGCGCAATGTCACAGAGGCGAATGGGAGCGCGACAGCAAAGGGAGACCCGCGGGTCACTGCACAGCCCATGTCAGCTGTGACTGTCTCCCTTCTCCTGGAAGGCAGAGAGCACCAGTGACCTGCGCAGGCCCGGCCCAAGGCCCAAGAGGGACTATGTGCACCATCTGGCTGAACCAAGGGGTCCCAGTGGCTCTGTCATGGGAAGGCTCCCCAAAGCTCTGCCATGTCCTGAGGCTTTTCAGTGCCCAGGACAGCTCTTCTCAGGGGTCATCTTGACAAGGTGTCCACTGTCAGGCTCCAATGGGAGACTCTGGCTTTCAGGGAAGAGAGAAGTTAGGGGAGCAGTGGGAACTGCCAGGACCCCAAGTTTAGCTCCTTTAGTTTGCTGGAGCCTGAGCTCCCCAAAGTTCAGTGAAGTCCATTGTAACCTAACATCCTCACTGGTACAATTGGGACAACAGCCTGCTATCTCAGGAGGCTTCTGACTTCAGGGGTGTGGTAGGCTAGTTTGGTGGGCCATCTTAGCCACAGGCCATCTTAGCAGCCCTTCTCCCAGGAAGCAGTCTGTGCCCTTCTCCACATCCTTGAGGCCTGTGCTCAGACACACAATGGAGGGGTCTCGGGCCAGCAGCCACTTCTCTTCTTACCCTGCTTCTCAAAGAACGTGGCCAGGTGTCCTGCCCTCCTCCTGCTCAATATGAGCCAGGTGACCTCTGAGGCAAAGGAAGTCAAGGGTCATGGCCACAGTTTCAGACCCCTGCTGGGTCCAGTTCACAGCCTGGCACCCTTCTCAAGCCCTATGATGCCTGTGGTTCAGGGATGAGTGTGTACTCTTGTCTGATCTCCAAGGGATGCTACCCACTCAGAGGACCTGGCCCCTAGGTCTCCAGCCTGCTTTCATCAGTTCCATTCCCAGGATCCTGCTCCAGAGGAATGACTTCCACGGCACATGCGCAGTGCGAGTCTCGAGGCAGAGCAGCCTCCAGTAACAAGGGTAAGCAGACACAGCTGCGGCCGCTCTGTTGCGAGGCTACGTTGAAGAGCCTTTGCACAGATAATTGGGCAACGTCCTGGTACATTGACAAGACCCACTTCCAGATGGCATGGCGGGACCACATAGAACAATTAGCCAGGGGAGATGACTCCACCTGCTATTTTTAGAGGGCACCACATCTGGAGGTGGGATCTCTCGTCTGGAGATGTCTGCACCAAGGGCTTGGGACTTGCCTCATCTTCCGTGATCAACTCGTCAACATGTCCCCACCGTGGTTTCCGCCTTTCACATGAAAAATCATTCTGGTGTCGGTGTTCACAGGGCCTGGCCCTAGAGCTTCTTCAGACATACCCCTAACTGGCCGGGGGGGGGGGTAAGGAGGGGAGGAGGGGCGACACAGTAGCATATTCTGACTTCCTACAGCCCAGGTTGCAGAGCTGGAACTGAGCAACCCAGGACAGTTCTCAGGAAAAGCTGGGACTCTGCTCTGGTTTTATGATTCTTCTAGAGGTCAGCTGACAGGTTGTCCCAGGATCACCAGGTGGCAGACTGCAGGCAGACTGAAGGGGCAGACATGGACTTTGGAGTCAAACAAATGGGAACTCAAACCTCAGCCCAGCTGCTATGGTCTCGTGTGAGCTATGTCCTACATCCCCCTGCATGAACTCCCCAGCTGCCGAAGGGAAGATCTCCCTGGGAGGAGAGGGATGAACCACAGTACAGAGAGGAGTGTGAAGTCTCATGCTTAGAGCCCAGTGCTCTTGAACTTCTTAGAGGACCCCAACAGTTGCCAACCCACAACATATCTATGGGACTTGCTCTGGACTTATTCCAGAGACCCCAGATCAACCTAACACTCCTTCACACTCCCTCCTTTAATTATTCCCTAAGTTGGATAGCTGGGTTGAATGGACTTCACATCCCAGGTATTGTAGAGAAGGGCCCTGCCTCCCCCTCTAGCTGCACCCACCTAGCCTTTGTCCATTGGCCTCTGGCTGCTGTTGATCTGCCTATGCCCTATTCTCTGACCACTAAGTCCACAAGGTCACTCAGGTCCTTTCTGTCCCCATGCAGGAGAACTCCAGATCTGCCTGCCCTTGCTCCAAGCCACCTCCTCATTCCATGTACTAGTAATCCACAGCAACTCCTGGCACCCCAGGAAGGTCGGGGTATCCCAATCCAACATCCTTTTCTCTCCCCACACTGGTGCCCTTCCCTCTCCTCCATAGCCTTGCTAACCCATCCCCTGCAGCATGCCTAGGAACATCTGAGAGGAACAGCTTTGAGGGCAGGACACTGAGGGAACAGAATTTGCTAAGAGCAGACGTGGTGATCTGGAAGAGAAGAAGGCTATGACTTCCCTGTGAGATCATAGTCCTTAGATATAAAGATTTGCTGTGTGCTTTGGCAAGCTAGCTAACCTCTTTGAGTTCCTCTTTCACTGGTGGGAACCAATGACCCTGTCCTCTTAGCTGTCAGTCAACTAGAGTGGCCCTGTTTGAGCCCTGTTCTTGTGCTTGTAGGGATCTGTGGACAGGTGGCAGGCAGTCCAGGACTGATAGTCCTGCATGTGTCTGCTCATCTCTGGGGCTTTCCTCATCTTCAGCCATCAGGGTTCCCACTCACTGTGCAGACAGTGCTTGCAGGCTCTGGCCTGGAGCTCTTTCTCCCCTCCCCCATGCACAGACTAGAAACTAAGGCACAGAGAGGGAAAGCACCCTGCCAGGGATGTAGACTCTCAAAGAGCCAAGGCCTGGATTGTCACCCTCATGTGGTGGATTCCAGCTCCTGCTGGAATGCCTTGGCCCTGACCACAGCAAGGAACAGTGGCTGGCTGATGTCCCTGGGCTGAGAAGAGACTGGGGCCTCCGTTAGGATGAGACAGGCTCCCTGAGTGCTAAAACATGCAGAGTAGAAGTGCTTTGAATTCTCAGACATCTTACTGTGCATGGAGGTGCACTCAAGGTAGCCTGTAATTGAGAAAGCCCCCTCCCCCTGACCCTGCAGTCTTTGAGAGTTCTCCAAGGAAGAGGAGAAAGGAGTCCTGGATGCACACAGCCAGATGTGAACTCTAACTCAGCTTCACCTCTCTGGCCCACGGTGTCTCTTTCTCAAGGTTCCTGCAGTGGAAAGTCATGAAATGAACTCATAATGTCCTCAGAACTTGACATTTGCAGGAAGTATGTGAGACTCAGGCTGAACTTGGCTTCCTGAACAGGTGACTTGCTATTGTTTCTGCCTGTCACCCAAGGGAAGCACCAACTTAAGGCTTTTCCACATTGGACCTGGTGAGATGGCTCAGCAGTTAAAGGTACTTGCTTGCAAAGCCTACCAGCTTGGATTCAATTCCCCAGTACTCACATAAAGCCAGATGCACAAAGTAGCACATGCATCTGGAGTTCATTTGCAGCTGCAAGAGACCTTAGCCTGCCCAATGTGTTTTCTCTCTCTCTTTTAACACACACACTCACACACACAAAATATATATATTTTTAAAAATTTCTCTGGAAATGGGGATGTAAGGCAATATGCACCGGATCCCATACACTTGGGCTCCCAAGAAAAGATGCACTATGCGAACGTCTGACAGGGAGGCTACTAAAAATAGAAATTAGGTAATCCAGAATGGTGTATATTTGTTAACCTATACTGTTCTAACTCTCCGATGGAGATTGTATTTGTATTTTTCAGGATATAGCGAGTGAGCTGTGGCCCATATAACCCTACCACCCGACAGCAGGCCAAAAGATGAGATCATGGCAAGAGATGAGCCACCACAGTCATATTGTGGAGGATCCATATGAAACCCTG
>PVHP010002050.1:0-95673 GCA_004024765.1 Zapus hudsonius | reverse complement strand
GCAAGGTTTGGCCAGGAAGCAGCCAGAGGCCCGTCAGAGCCAGGCTGGCTCGTCCTCGGCCTTCGGGACTCTCTGAAAACCCAGAAAAGCTGTTCCAGCCCTTCGTGTTGATGCCCAGCCATGTGACTTCTTAGGAACAAACCCCAAGCTGCTTCAGGAGCCTTGGCTTTCTTTCCCCAAGGCTCAAGGACAGCGGTGAGGATCATGGCACTGGAACCCATGTGGTCGAAGGCCTTCCACGTGACCCGTGAACTGAAATGATTTTTGGACATTGGAAACAACAACAACGACAAAGCATGTACAGGATAAGGCACCTGACGTGACACACCGGGTTCACTCACTACCCCTTCTCTGAGCTGCTGGTGACAGCAGAGACCATGTGGCCTGCAAACCCTGTATGGTCACAGGAGACATGTCTGGCCTGTTCATAGGCTCTTGGCTTTGGGGATTAGGCACTGGGTCCGTGGGCAGGACTGCAAGGGCCTATCGTCAGGACATGGCTTCTCCCTGAGAGCCAGAGGGACCTCGGAGGCTCTCGGACTGGGCAGGCCAGATCACAGTGTTTGGGTGGTAAAACAGCAAAGCAAATGTCCAGGCAAGGTTCAGAAGACAGAGAACTCCCAGGTAGACCCTGGGGCTGTGCAGGAAGCTGGCAAAGGCAGGTCTTTCCTTCCTTCCTTTGGAGATCACGAAAACCAGCAACCAGGAACCCTGAGCTTGGACTTGAGCTTGCTTTCTTCTCTCTCTTACTGAGGTTGGTTCTCAAGTGAGAAGTTCACTGCTAATTCCCGTTTTACCGAGTACACGTGCTGAGTCTAGCGGAGGATGTGCGAAGCTGCCCGCCATGTCCCACTCTGGTTTTTGAAGTCAGCCGTGCCTCCAGACGGGGACTCATTGCAAGTCAGAAGACCGGAGAGACTCAGTGGGTTAAGTGCTCACTGATCAAGCATGGGGCCGGCACATGCATCCCGAGGAAGACAGCTTGGACATGGTGGTACGCACCTGTGATTCCAGAACTGGGGAGGCGGAGACAGGAGGATCCCTGGCTACATCACTGAAATCTATGTTTGGTGAGAGACCCTGTCTCAACGAATAAAACGGGGTGACAGGATAGCACTGAACACCAGCTTCTGGCTCAGTTACATGAATACACACAGACACGCACGCACGCACGCACACAGCACAGGTACACATGCAGATGCACCAAAAATAATAAAACAAGATGGCTGGCAAGTCCAAGCCAGAAATCAAAGAAAAAACTGGCCCTCAAGTTGATTTCTGGATTGAGTTTGAGTACTGTGTGCAGGGCGAGGATGTGTGTGTGTGTGTGTGTGTGTGTCTGTGTGTGTTGGGGGGGGCTCCCCTGGGAAATGATACTCTCCCCCCCCCAGATTCCTAGCTTCATTCCAACTCAAACTGAGCATGGGTCAGGTGCAAGGGTTGGTTTTCAGATCTCCAGTCTAAAGGGCAAATGTGCCTTTGGGAGGAGCCGGGGTGTGTGTCCACTCAGCTGGCCCAGCTGAAAGCCGCCCCAGACTCCACCGTCTCCAGCTCAGTGCTAGCCCACCCCCACACTCCTCTCCCACAGCACCTAGTAGGTGCTGGAAGAAGGGCGAAGCATAACAGTCTCACAGCTGCTGTTTCACAAGGACTACCTGGGCAGCTCTGGGCCTTCCAGAAGCCTCCATCAGGACCATCCAGCCCTGCAGAGACCAAGAATCAACATGGATTCTGGGTGTCTCTGGCCCCACTCTCTCGGCCCTCTCCTTTTTCTGCCTATCTGTCCCCAGAAGTGCAGGGTGCTTCTCTCCCCAGGTCCCTGAGGTCCAGCACCCCGCAGCCAGGTGTGAAGGATCCACCTGCAGCGCCCTCCTTCGTGCGTGGAGGCCGCCCGCCCTCTAGTGGCTGACTCGGGACAAAGGTGTTGTGTCCACCAGGCCTGCTAACCCACTGATGGTCACCTTGGCACCCAGGGCGAAGGACAAGGGCCCGCCCACAGAAAGGAGTCCCCTCGGGGTGAATGGGCAGGCCACCCCGAGGCTGGGCAGGTGCATGGCGGCGTCTGGAAGGCCAGTTATGAGAGTTTTCCAGAGACAAGAACAGATGGGGGAATTTGTTGGTGTACACTGACTGCCAACGACAGTGGCGAAAGCCAGCTCCTGGGAGGGGGTCACGTGTTCCCAGGGAGGGTAAACAGTTTGCTGGATTTTTTTTTTGAGTCAACATACAGAAATTCATTTCATTTTGGCATTTTCAAATACAATTGGGTTTGGTTGATTTTGGTCCCCGTTTCTCCTTCTACCTCCTCACCCTCTTTCCCCAAGTCTTCTCCCCAGTCGTAGCACGTGTACCCTTCCCCCCAGTTCATCTTTTTATATTCACTTTTGATTACAACTTTATCTATATAGGTTTAATTCACACACACCCCATATATACATACTTAAAGATATTGCAAGCTAAGACCCGCGGATCAGAGAGAGCATACAGTTTAGGTCTTTCTGAGTTTGAATCACCTCACTTAATGTGACCCTTTCTAAATCTGTCCATTTCCTTGCAAATCCCACAATTTCATTTTTCCGTACCGCTGAACAGGATTTCACTGGGTGTATGCACATTTGTTTTATTTTATTTATTCATTTTCAAGCAGAGAGAGAGAGAGAGATAGAATGCACCAGGGCTACCACCTTGTGGGTCTGGCTTATGTGGGACCTGGGGAATTGAACCCAGGGCCTTAGGCACTGGAGGCGAGTGCCTTCACCGCTGAGCCATCTCTCCAGCCCTGTATGCACATTTTCATCGCCCATTCATCTGCATATTGACGGGCATCTTGGCTGATGAGCAAGTATCTGTCTCTATAGAGGACTTGTGAGTCCTTAGGCACAGCTTGGTGACATGGGAGGTCTGTTTCTAATTTTATTTGTGTTTTTTCGAGGTAGGGTCTCGCTCTAGCTCAGAAATGAGCTGGAATTCACTCTGTAGTCTCAGGCTGGCCTCAAACTCACAGCGATCCTTCTACCTCTGCCTCCTGAGTGCTGGGATTAAAGGCGTGCGCCACCACGCCTGGAGAAACCTCCACCCTCATCTCCACAGTGCAGCACTGCCTCGTGCTCTCACCCACAGTGGAGGAGGGTCCCTCTTTCCTCACTCCATATTAGGAGGAAGGGTTGCTGGTTCTTATCAGGCGGGGCACCTGCACGGGACCCAGGCAGATGGCTGAATAGACTTCTCACTATTTTGCATGGGAATAAGTTTTGCAGCATGAATTGTTCAATGTGAGGTGCTGGGGGCTTCTGGGGGGATCCGATGCTGAGAGCTTGGGTCTGTTCATTCAAGTGTGGAATTCACAGCAATGTCATGAGGCCCTAAGACGGAGTACAGGTAAGGCTTGATATCTGTTTCGGTGTTTGTTTCTTTGCCAGGGTCTCTAACACGGGCTAGCCTGGAAATTGCTGTGGAGCTGTGGATAACCTTGAACTTTGTTCTGATCTGCCTCCACCTCTTGAGTGTTAGGTGTATCATACTGAGATAATGCAGTGAGAGGGCTCGAACCCAAGGCTGCTTGTATGCAGTACAAGCTCTCTACCAAGTGAGCCTCATGCTCAGCCCCATGGTTAACTCTGATGATAATGGTCCTGCCCTGAGGCAAAAGCACCCTTCTTCTGAGACTAGGCCATATCTGCATGGCTGTCCATCCCAGAACCGTGTCCATGTTTCTTAACTTCCGTTCCCATTCCAGGGGCCCTTGAAGCGCAGCTCCGCAGCAGACCTGGAGGAGCAGGCTGCCTTGGTGGTCGAGAGAGATCATGGAACAGTGTGATCTTGATTGCAAGGGCAGAAAAGCAGAAACGATGACAGCATGAGCATGGAAGCCTCCAAAGGTCAAGTGGTAAACGCTGCCCTGACAGGTGGGCCACCTGCCCTTTCCTGGCCCCTGAGGCCTGAGCCCAGGTTCTGTGGACCCAGGACTGACTGGGAGAAGCTGGGCTGTAGCTGCTTGTGGCTGTATCTGGTTGAGAGCAGGTAGGAGGGGAGAGAGCATCTCTCCCTCCCAGAGGGCTTGAGGGTCTGCAAGGAGCCTAGGATGCTGTTTGTGTCAGCACTGTGGACCAGCCCTGTGGTCCGGGGGCGTCGCCATCACTATACTCATCTCATTGGTTGCTGAGCTGAGGCCTAAGGCTCCTCTCAGCTCAGAAACATTCCTGCTTACAGGCCCCATGAGCCACATCCGCTCTAGACCTGTCCTGGCTCCCGGTGAGCAGGAAGAAGTCTGTCTCCATGACAGCAAAGACTGTCTTGTCATCTGAGTGTTTACCAAGGTGTCCTGAATCTGTCCTACGTTCTTGCATGGTTCCAACGGCGTCATTGCTATAGAGAACCAGTAACACATGTGAGCAAAAATGTCACTGCCATAGACAAGACCACCAGTGACACATATGAACTGTCCCCTGGTCACTCTGAGCCATGCCTGGGCTAAGCCATGACCGGAGTGCAATCAGAACAGTCTCAGTTTGTCCTCTGACTTTCTTCCTGTGAAAACACATGAACACCAGTGTCTATTTCCCCTGGATCTCACCTTCCACTTTCGAGGCCACTCTAATTTTTCCTCAAGCTTCCCCCATGCTTGAAATCTGATCTTTCCTTGGATGCCTGCTTTACCTTAGAGGCCACACACCCGAGGCTCCGTTCTAACTTCTTTAAATGGATTCTAATTTCTCTTTTAAAAGCCTCAGTTTCTCTTCTTCCATGTGCTTGTGGCTAGTCCGCTTTCTCCCTGAACCTCCATCTTGCTTAAATATGTTTTCCACATAAAAACGTGTTCTGGCCTTCCTTCCCAGATCCCAGTTCCCTTTAAAGAATCTTTACAACTTGTGATTTCTCCCCAAATCAACTTAATAATCCATAATTTGTCCTTCTTGATTCTGTCTTTATTATTCTTTATTAAAGATTAGAAAATAACTCAAAACTTTGGCTTCATAAATCTGGGACACCCCCCCCCCCCGCAAGCCCAAAATTCTGTATCACTTGGCTGTACAAGCTCTCTCCCAAGTCTCTCGGCTGCACCTGAATCCCAGCCTGGACCAGCCCACCCTCGGGTTCCGTCTGCCATGATTTCGGATGAATGACCCTATACGGAATGTCTCTTCTCCGAAGTCCAAGGCCCACTGGGGTTTGGGCGGAGTTCTCTGGAGCTTGGATTGGGGAAGGAACCCCAAAGGAAAGTATTGCTGTGTTTCACATCCAGCCAGGACCACCTCCTTCCTCACTGCTCTTGCTGGGAGCCAGGGGCGTCACTTGGGAGCAAACGCAGCCCAGCATCTTCGCCCTGAGTTCCCATCAGCCCTCCCCAGGGGCCTGGTCCTGGCCCAGCACGAGACCCTGGACAGACGCAGCAGAGGAAAGAACACAGGGATGTGTGAGGCGTGTGCTGGCTGTGAGGACAAGCAAGGAGAAAGGCACACTCTGGGGACAGAAGTAGACTGCTGATGGAGGGCAGGGACCCACCCTGATGTACTTGAAACCATTGTAGGAAGTGGACTTTGAGCCAGGGCGAGACACCTCTGCCTGGAACCACTACAGGCGTCCATGGGCCAGCTGCTACATACCTTCATGCATCAACCTTCAGCCACTGTCACAGCGATGCCCAAGATGGTGAGCCCTCTGATCCTGGCCTTCCTGTTGACGGAAACGCAGGTGGGCACAGTCGCATAGAGGTCAAGGCAAAGGTGGGCATGGAGGGTGAGGTTCACACCTCAAGCTGCCCACTAGCTACAGTACCAACCACACCGTAGCCAACCCCCACTGCCAGCATCAAGACCCAGGGGTGGGTTAACAGGACCAAGGACCCAGAAGGTGAGGGACTGCCCAGTGTGTGGAAGAAACAGACAGGTGACAAAGGTACAGGACACCTTTACGCCATCAACAGGAAAAGGGGGAATGAGGGGAGGGGCAGAGTGCTGTCTTCATCTCTCAAACCCACGGAGAATATATTCTGGAAACAGGAGGCCAGGTAGAAGGATTGGGCAGGAGGCAGGTGTCTGCTGTCCCTAAGGACAGCCACCCAGAAACATAGGTCAGTAAACACAGAAAGCTGCTCTAACCTGGAGGAGGCCTGGTCCAGGCAGGACAGTAACCTGGACCCCACTCCAGAGAGGACCCAGCTGGGGAGAAGGCAGCTGGGATAGCATGGATGCAGAGAAAGACAGATCCTCCAAAGACCCTGAGTGGAGACAGCCACTCTCCTAGCTGAACCCCATGTGGACAAGTGGGCTCTCTTGCTATGGGGTGACCGAGGACCAGCCTCCCTCTCCCCTTTCTTATTTTGTTTTGCTTTGGGTGCGCACACATATGTGGTGCCTTCCTGTCTGTATGTGAGTGGGTGTACATGTGTGAGCCTGTGTTTGTGTGGAGGCCATCGATGTGGGGGGGCTTCCTCAGTCTCTCTCCACCTTATCCTTTGAGACAAGGTCTCTTGCTTAACCCAAGACTCCCTGATTCAGCTATGTTAGCTAGCCAGCAAGTTCTGGGGAGCCTCCTGTCTCTACCTCCACAGCACAGGGGTTATAGGTGCACACACCCCCACATCTGACATGTTCCATGGCTTCTAGGAATCTGCTTAGGTCCTCACGCTTGTCCACAGAGCGATCCCCAAACCCCTCATGCTTGTCTTTAATGAAGATGTGTCAGAGGGAAATCCAGTATGAAGCTTATGGATGCCCATCAGACGCTGTCGTTTGCCATAACGGTTACCACAGCCGTGCAGAAGTCTCCTCCGTGAAAAGCCGGTGCCCATCCATCCCAGGCTTGGAGGTCCAAGCGCATTACAGGCATGCACACCCCTACTCTGACGTGCCCTGCTCCCTCCAGCTGACAGAGGGCTTGCCAGTGGATTGTGGAGCAGAAAGATAGCACCTGCCACCCCTCCTTGTCTGCAGGGACATCCCAGGCACTTCTCCAGGCCAGCCTCACTGCCACACTCCTCCCTGGAACAGCTGTCTTCTGGATGAGACTGAGGCTGGAGGGAAGGAAGGTGTGCCCAGATCTGAGGACCCAAGGGGAAGCTGGAGGAGGGATGGGAGAGAGCTGACGGCTCCGTGACTTCAGCAGAAGGCTGGCCCAACACTGCCCAGAGTTACACTTAGTCCTCAGTCAGTCATGATGCTGTAAGGAAATGGACAGGACAGGGACCTGCTGCCCTGACAGGCTGGGCCTCACTGTGTGACAGAACCTGCAATTAGGCCATGTGCTGACACAATGAAACTCGGAGACACAGGCAAACCTTGGAGAAGCTGAGGGTTCCCCTCCACACACCCCAAAAAGGCAAAGGGTTCGGGATGTAACTCAGTGAAGGGTTCTAACTAGTCTCAGGTTTCATCCCTGCAAAAATAAAAGGCAAAAATCTCACAGGATAATCACAAAATGATTTGGTTTTCTAATACTTGTAAAAATCATGTTTATATCACATTTTAAGTTTGTGATAGTTGTTTTGTCTTTTGTGTCTCTGTGTGTTTTAAATTTTTATTTATTTATTTGAGTGTCTACAGCACAGGGAGGTACCAGGACCTCTTGCCACTGAAGATGCTGGGTCCTCACTTCTGTGAGTGGCTTGGGGATTGAACTCGCAGGCTTGCAAGCCAGCTCTGTTGACTGCTGGGCCATCACCCCGCCCTGCTAGCTTCCTCGGAACCAGACAGGCCTCACACGTGCAAGGCAAGGGCTCTGCCACTGAGCTGTATCCCCAGCCTTCTTTTTACTTTTTACTGGAGGACAGGGTTCCATTAAATAGCTCCCTTTGTCTTTGAATTCAGTCTGTACCCCAGGTAGGCCATGAACTTGACAACCACCCTGCCTCAGTCCCTCAAGGAGCTGGATTAGAGCCCAAAACTACCAGATCCTCCTCATTGTAATCTGTTAATTATGTCTAAAAATGATGTAAAAACCTTAACTTAAAAATAAAAACATTTGGGTTATTTGAGGGTTTGTGCTTTCAGATGAAATTTAGGATTTTTTTTTTAATTTCAGTGAAAAAATTTTCCTTATTATTTCTTCTTGTCTACTGATTTTTGGGTTGTCTTGTTCTTTTTCCAAAGCCTTAAGGAGAAGCATTAAGTTGTTTACTTGTGACCTTTCTAGTTTCTTAATAGGCACTTATAGCTACACATTTCCCTGTAAGGACCACCTTCATTGTGTCAAAGGGTTTGATATGTTGTGTTTGGTGTTCATGTGAGTCTATAAATTTTTTCATTCCTTCTTGATTTCCTCAGTGACTCACTCATCATTCAGTCGTGTAACACTTAATTTCCACGAGTTTGTGTCCGCTCTATAGTTTTTCTTGCTGTTGATTTGGAGTTTAATCCCATTGTGGCCAGATAAAGTACAGGAAATTATTTAAATTTTCCTAAATTTGTTAAGATTTGCTTTATGTCCTAATATATGATCTGCGCTGAAAACCTCCTCCCTGTTAACCGGCTGACAGAAAGCAGGAAAAAGCTATGGTTGCCTGCAGCCCTATGGGAGAGAAAGTATCAATGGTGGTTAATAGCAGTGGACCTTGCAAACTTCTACACACCTGCTTGCCTCCCCTCTGGTGGCTGGAACCCTCAGGGCCAGCATGTAGCCTCCGGACACTTGCTAATGAGTTAGAAACGTTCGTCCCTGGCACCTGGAATGAGGAATTCTTTTTACCTTGACTGCACCCTCCAGATGTGCACCACAGATGCAGCCCTATATTTCTTCAGTAAGACTTTTCTTGTGGGCTGGGGACAACACCCGCCCGCTTTGATCCTCAGTGTCGGCCCCTCTCACCTGGGGTCAGGCTGAGGCTGGTTTGACCTCTCCAGCCCAGGAAGATGTCACATTGGTAACACGCGGCCTTGCCTTCTTGCCACTCCTGTGCTCACTGGAGCAGCAAGCGCTGCCCATTTCCTTCTAGAACTTGGCCTCTGCATCACAGCCAGCTGTGGGGGCAAGAGACTTGCTTCCCGATGACCTCAGCATCCTTCCTCGCTAAGCCTGATCATTTCCACTTTTGATTGAAAAAATGAAAGATTTTTGCTTCACTTGGACACTTAGAGGCCATTATTTTGTTAGTAATTGGCTTAATTTTAATATTGTTACATCTCAGAAACTGAGAGAGGGAGCTGGTTCGGTGGATAAAGCACTGGTTACACAAAGACGTGGACCTGAGTTCAGATTCCCAGAACTCACAATTTAAAAAGCCCCTGTAATCCCAGCAGAGGAGGCAGAGATGGGAGAATCCCCGGAGCTTTGCTGGCAACTTGTCCAGCCTCATTGGTGAGTTCTGGGATCAGTGAGAGACCTTATCCCAAAAAGTAAGGTAGAGAGAGCATCTGAGGAAGACACCCCATGTTGACCTCTGGCTTCCACGTGGGCATGCACACATGCACACACACACATGTGAAAAGAGAGAAAGAGAGAACACAGGCTGGAAGAGGGGAAGGAGAGACGCCGAGGCTCTCACAGAAGTGACAAAGACCTCTGGTCACAGACCACCAGACGTGTGAAGTATACAAAATGCCAAAATGTGACAGACACATACACACCCAATGGGAGCTCATGCTGTTGGGACAGTGGTCCCTCACTGGGTGCCACACACTGTGACATCTGTGAAGTGTACTCAGAGCTGATGTGCTCTGGTTTAACATACAGAGTCTCTCATGGGAGCAGAGGGACATGTGCCATGTGAGGCACCAGGAAGGCAGATGGGGATCCTGCCCAGGAGCTGAGGACAACAGTGGCCAGCCAGTGAATAAATGCATCGTGGTGATGAAGGTGCTGGGGTCAGGAGCCTGAGGCTGGCACTAGGGTGACCACCTGGAAGAAGCTACCTGGGCTGCATAGGACAATAAAAGCCCCCATCTCTCTAGTGTCTGGCATACTTGCAGACGGGCCCAAAACATTTAAAACGCATTTTCCTGACCTAAAAAGAGCCTCCTTGACAGAACACTTGCCTTTGAGGACTGGCACGGGAATGCTATCTATAACTAGTTTGGGATGCAGACAGCGAGATGCCACGGCTGCTGAGGCCTGTGGGAGGGACATCACACCGGTGCTGCCAGGACCACTTCACACTGCAGGGCTGAGCAGAGAGGAATGGGTTAGAGCACTGGGAACTTGGGCCCTGCCAGCTAAGCCCAGGGCGGTGGCTAAGACCCCTCTCCTTTGTGCAGGAACTTCCAAGGTAACCTGGGCATCTCAGCCTGGGCAGGCCTGTGAGAGAGGTTTATCTGAGGAGAGAAGACCCCCTTGGATATGGATGACACCATCCCATGGGCTGGGGTTCTGGACTCAAAAAAGGCATGAGCATCAGCGTTCCTGGCTCTCTCCCCTGACTGATGTGGTAAGCTGTCTCTGGCTCCCACTGCCCTGGCTGGAGACACTCCGTCCGCTGCCTTCCCCACAATGAAGGACTGGACCCTCACACTCTGAGCTCCCACAGACCCTTCTTCCCGGAAGTTGCCCTTACCAGGTATTGAGCCACAGCAACAAGAAAAGCCACACAGAAATGGTTAATTTTTTCCATGGAGATGTGGATATACATCTATTCACCTCCAAAGAGAGCACCAAGAACAGACCAAAGTAACCATCACACCAAAGTAACTTGTGAACTGATGGGTTACTTACAGGACCATAGGTGAGGCACTGGGGTGCTCACAGGAGCATGGGTGAAAAGCCCATGCCAGGGAGGGGGACGACTCAGAGAAGCTGCCTCTCAGGGGCTGGGCTGGTGAGACAGTCTCTTCCCCCAAGCAGGTCTGACTCCTTATAAAGCCTTGGGAAGGGGCCCTGTGACATTTGAGTGTCAGACCTTCCCAGGCCCTGCAGATGATTTGCTTCACAAGCCTCCCTCTTTTCTCCAGGAGGGAATGTTTCCTCTCAGGTGAACTTGCTACACAAAAGAAAACCAACACAAGAGAGCCCCTGCCATTTTCAGCCATTTTCAGGTGACCACACCTTCTCCCTGTTCCTAGGTTCAGTGTCTCGGGTGGTCAGCTCACAGCTGTGGAGCAACATGGCCAAGAGCAGGGCAGCGTTATGTGCCAAACGTCCAAGCATCCGTCCCTTAGGCCACGGGGGCGGGGCTTGCTCATGACCATGCCCAGATCCACCTCACATCTACCTACCAAGCCGTAGACGCTGGGAGGGAGACATGGCTGCAGCCATGCCAGACCTCTCACAAAGGACAAGTGTTCCAACAGTCCTGCACTGCTTCTTAAGAGACTTTTATTTTATTGTTATTTGCACTCATGTGTGTGTTATGTGTGCTGTGGTACTGTGTGTGCACGGTATGGTGGTGCGTTGTCTATATATTGTATGCACATGTGTAGAAGCATGTGCCCACTGTGCTCACATGGGGAGGCCAAAGGAGAATGCCATTCCTACGTTTTCCTGAGATGGAGTCTCTCTCAGAACCCAGAGCTGCCGTTTTTAGTCAGTGTGACTGATCTGAAATTCTCTGGTCTCTGCCTCACTCAAAGGATTGGGCTTTCAGGCATGTGTAGCCCCATCCAGCTGTTTATGTGGGTTCTGGAGAATCAAACTCAACAAAAATCATCCTCTCTCAGGCCCTCATGCTTGCATGGCTATCTCCCCAGCTCCAAAAAACTGATGCTCTAAAATGCCATTTCTGTGGGGTTGGAGAGATGGCTTAGCACTTAAGGCATTTGTCGGGAAAGCTGAAGGACCCGAGTTCCAGTCCCCAGTATCCACATAAAGCCAGATGCACAAGGTGGCACATGTGTCTAAAGTTTGTTTGCAGTGACTAGAGCCCACAGCGTGGTCATTCTCTCTGCCTGCCTCTCACTCTCTCTCAAATATATAAATATTTTTAAAATGCAATTTCTGGGCTAAAGAGATAGCTCCATGGCTAAGGTGCTTGCCTGCAAAGCCTAATGGCCAGTTCCATTCTCTAGTACCTAAGTAAAGACAGATGCACAAAGTGGCACATGCATCTAGAGTTCATTTGCAGTGGCTGGAGGCCCTGGCAAGCTCTCTCTCTCCCTTTTCTCTGCTTGCAAATTAATTAATCAACTAATTAATTAATGCAATTATCCCAAGAACAAGATGAGCACTTTCTCTACTCTCATTCAAAGTAGTACTTGAGGTTTCGTCTAGACAAGAGAATATAAGATGTCCAAGGGAGGAAAGAAGAGGTCAGAGGATTCTGATTGCAGAATCATGCTCCCAGAGGCAAGAGACCCAGATGACTCCAACAGAAAAGTCTCAGGACTGAGCAACATGTTCAGCAAATTGACAGAAGAGAAAATCAGCCTACAGAAATCAGTAGCCTTCCTATCTACCAATAACAAACGTGCTGAGGAAGATCAGGAGCACTCCCATTCACAATGGCCTCAAAATTACCTTGGAATTAACCTAACCAAGGAAGAGAAAGGTCTCTCCAAAGAAACATTTTCAAACACTGAAAAAGAAGCTATACGTGATACTAAGAGATAGAGACACCTCCACACTCACGGATCAGAAGACTCAATATTGTAAAGGTGATCATTCTACCAAAAGTGATCTACAGATGTGACGTAATCCCAATCCAACATTGTTCACAATTTTTTTTTAAATCCCAAAGTTCATGTAGAAACACAGAAGAGCAATGACAGCAAAGCAATACTGAGCAAAGGGAGCAACGCTGAATACTCACCAAAGCTGATTTCAAGCAGTGCTACAGAATCGTCCTGACAAGACAGCATGGGACTGGCACAAAAACAGATTCATAGATCAACAGAAGAGAGGACTCAGATACAAATCTACATAGTTACAGTCATGTGATTTTTATGAAGATCGCAAAAAAAAAAATATATTAGAGAAACAACAGCCTCTTAACAAACGATGCCAGGGAAACCGGATCTCCACATATAGACTGAATGAAACTATATCCATGTCTCTCACCCTGCACAAAGGTCAACTCCAAATGGACCAAAGACCTTTATGTAAGACCTGAAAGTGTTCGAGAAAAAAGGGAAACACTTTAAAATATAGGTATAGCCAAGGACTTCCAAGAAGACCCCAATTGCTCACAGAATAAAGCCAATAATGGGAAATCATGGAATTAAAAATCTTTGGGACAAGGGAAACAACTGATCAAGTGAAGAGACCACCTATAGAATGAGGAAAAATCTTTGCTTAGCTACACATCTGATAGATTAATATCTAGAATATACAAAGAACTAAAAGAAAAGCTAACTACCAAGAAATCAAAACCACCCAATCAATACATGTGCTGTTGAAATGGACAGTTCTACGATGAACAAGGAATGCCTAATAAACGGACAAACACAGTCAATACCATTAGTCATCAGAGAGATGCCCATTAAAACTAGGCTGAGATTCCAAGTCTGCTGGGTCACAATGGCAGCCATTAAGAAAACAACAAATGCTGGTGAGGGTATGGACAAAAGACACCCACAAACATTGCTGCCAGAAATGTAAATTAGTCCAGAAACTGTAGAAATCAGCATGGAGTTTCCTAAAAAAAAAAATAGAACTCAAAACTGAAAATAGAACATGATCAACTACATCACTTCTGAGAACTTAACCAAAGGGCTCTAGTTCAAGATACCAGAGACACCTGTACATGAGTATCTATACCAGCAATATTCCCAACAGCTAAATATGGAACAACCTAGGTGATCATTAACTGAGTCACGGATAAAAATGTGGAATATATTCTACATTTTCTTTGTATATATATACATACACACATATATGCATACACACACATACATATATATACATATATACACACATTTTATTTAGCTACAAAGAAGAGTGAAACTATGGCATTTGTTTGCAAAATGCATGTAGCTGGAGGTTTTTCATTTTAAGTGAATTAAGTTTGCCTCTGAAAGACAAATGTTTTCTCTCACTTGTAAACCCTAGATTTTATACAGATGCATATAAATGTCATGATGCAATAGAAGCTAGATTGTCTAGGGGGACAAAAGGGACTGGGGGGGGGAAGGGAAGATGCACATGAACCATATGAAAACACCTTCATGAAACCAAGTACTGTGTATAACAAATGTGTGGCAATAAAGTGTTTCAGGGCTGGAGAGATGGCTCAGGGGTTAAAGGAGCTTGCTTGCAAAATCTATCAGCCTGGGTTCGATTCCCCAGTAGTTATGTAAGGCTGGATGCACAAAGTAGCACGTGTCTGGTGTTTGTTTGCAGTGACAGGAGGCCCTGGTGACCCATCCCTCTGATCAATTGATAGATGATAGACAGACAGATTAGATTAGAAGATAGATAATAGGTAGATTAGATAGGTTAGATGACTGATTATAGATGATACATGGATAGATATACAGACAGATAGATGTACAGCTTTCCCTGAGTCAAGACCATGTTTCACATGTGGTGTGTGTACCCAGGCCCTGCTGCTATGTGGTGTCTATACTCGACCTTTTAGGGTCGTTGTTATCATAATCAATACTTAGATACATTGACGTTGTGTAGGGCTGCCATCCTGTTTGCAGGACAGTAAGGAGGGACACAGAGTACATGCAGATGCTGCTCCCTCCTGGGGCCCCTGGACCGGAGGGCTCACTGAGACTGAGGGAGTAGAGAAGGAATTCTCTTCTGTTTTTATTCATTTGCAAGGAAGGGGGAGAGAGGGAGAGGGAGAGAAATGGGTACAGCAGGGCCATGCATCACTTAGGCTTCTGGCTTTACATGGGTACTGGGGAATCGAACCTGGGCCAGCAGGCTTTGCAAGCAGGTGGGTTTAACTGCTAAGCCATCTCCCCAACCAGACTAAAGGAATTCTTCCTGTATTACCTTGTCAATATGCCCACCCAAGCAGCCCTTTGTGGCACTAGGTTTCCCTGACTCCCTGGCTGATCTCAGTCTGTACGAGTGGCTCCACCTACTGGACATTTTGTTTTTTTCAGTTTACTGGAAGTCAGAGCATAGCAGGGTCCAAGAAGCTTTCCTCATCATGTAACTGCAGAACTGTGTGTGTAGATGTCAGTTTACTCAACCAATCTCCTACGTGCCAGTACTTCGGTAGTTTTTCTTTAAGTTTCTTTTTTAGAGATTGTTTTGGTTAAGGGACATATTCTATGCTAAATATACTCCTCTGTCCTGTTCTCCATCTGCCCTCCCCCTTAGTCCCTAGACAATGTCATTTCTTTCAAAAAACATACACAAATATGATTTTATGTAACTATGTGAAAGAGGAATCACAGATTAAGGAAAACATTATCTTTCTGAGACTTAATTAATAATATTCTTAATTTATACCTAATTTTTACTTAATAATCTCCAGTCACAACATCTCTGTCCCCACAAATAACATATCTTCATTCTTCTTTATAGTTGACAAAAATTCCACTGTGTATGCAACCACGTTAGACTCCAGGTTGGTTCCTAGCTTAACCACTGTGAACAGCACTGGCGGCTTTAATCGTCTTGTATTTCATATAATGTTGTGACAAGTAGTAATGAACTTGCAGTATTTGCTTCAGGGTAACTCCTAGAAGCAGTCTCACAGGTGGAAGGAGACACAGGAGCGGCTCACTGAGACGTTCTCCATTTCCATCTCTGTGTGCTTCTGGTCACCTTAGATGTGCCAACTTCCTGCCTGGTGAGCGTGTGCTGTGGTCACTAGTCAGAAACACAGGGCACCCTTCCACTCACTGCCCCCCCCACCTCATTGGTTAAAGAGTTTTTGAAGACATCCAAGCTCCGTCTTTTCATTGCAATTACAAATGGTTATTTTCTTTTCAAGCCGCCTTAAGCTTGCTTTGTCTAGATGGTTACAGATTTTCTTTCAGAATAACTTGATCTCTAGCTAACCTGTTCAAACTAATGTCACTGATTTCTAAGGGTTTGGGGTCCATCATCATGTCGTTTGTAAATAAGATAATTTTGTTACTTCTTTTCCAACTCTTAGGCCTGTTATGGGTTCTTCTCAATTCATTGGCCAATGTCTCCAGCAGCAGTCTGCTACTGTTTGGGCTTGTAAAGACATCGGTCGGCAGTGCCTCCCCATGGGAGGTGGCTATGCCTTCAAGATTGAGGACACATTTTACCATGGTAAGAATGGAATCACTTATTCACATCTTCCTGTTGGCAGGAATGGGTATTAGATGCTGGCAGAAGATTTGTGCAGATAGGTTCTACTCACGATGCTGAGCACACTGACAGGTCTCCACACAGAGCCATCTGGCATCCATGGTACAAGCCTCTGGGCTGTGATGGTTTCTGATGTTTGTCAGTATGGAAGCATCAGTAAGTAGTCCGCTGCTCTTGTGACATCCATGGTGGGCCTGCTCCAACAAGCTCCTGACGGATGCTACCTTGCACGAGTTCCCACAGGCTGTGCAGGCAAGACCTACACCAGACAAGGCCAGAAGCTGTTACGACAGTGTTAGGATAGACATTTCTTTTGAAATTTTAAAAATTATTTGTAAACGGTTTGTATATTTTAAAAAGAGACTAACTTCCCACCCCAGAAAGACAAAATTCTTTGATACTATTTGGGTCAGAGTCCTACAACCCACACAATGTGGGCAAGACAAGGGGTTGTTTAACTCTGTGGGGCTGTCAGTTTTGGACAGCACCATGGGGCAGCCTTCACCTAACCCTGAGGCACCACCCAGTCATTCCAGGTAGCCCTGCCCAGAGCACCGGGCTGGGAGGACAGAGCTGAGGAAATGAAAGCTACAGAGCCGGAGGAGAAACTGCAGGGTTTTATTGACACAACTTTCAGGTTACAATACAGCTCAAACATTTTCATATGAAATCACACAAATAACACACAATACATTCTTTTACTGTTATACTATTCTTCACATAAATAGCCTGAGAAAGTTCCCATGGTGGCTGGCGCGGCCCAGCAGCGACTGTCAGTCACACACATTAAGTGGAGCGGGGCTGCTGGGAAACATGAAGATCGAACCCAGAGGAAAGCACAGCGGAGGCGGAGGCGGCGTCTCCCGGTTTAACTGGTCAGTGCCCTCGCAGTCAGCACAGCGCCATGCTGTGCCCCCGAGCTGCAGCAGGTGCAGCAGGGAGGCACACACACTTTAGGTCAGCAAGGGCAGTACAATGGCCACGCGGCCACCACTTCCAAGTGCAAGGTGAGCACTACCACTCCCACTGACCCACGCCCGAGTCCTGCGAAGGTAGAGGGTAAAAATAGAGAAGGGGCGATTAATGACACGGCCGACCATACGGGGGGCTGGCATCTTTGGCTGCCACACACGCCCACAGCCAGACTGTAACAAAAGAGAAGCCCAGTGTTACTCTCAGTCAGAGCGGGAACAGGTGGCCAGGAGAGACCTATCAAAGCAAAAGGGTTAGAAACTGGGCGAGGGGGAGGGGAACCACAGGAAGCGGAGGGCGGAGCATGCAAACCAGGAAGGAGAGACACTGGGAAGAAATGACCAAGCCTCCGGTGGAAGGAGGGTGGTGTGAGGACAGAGTGGAGAAAGAAGAGAGGTGAAGAGGAGAGCACGTAAAGTGACATCAGATCCAGCGCGGTCACCACTGAACCTGCAATGAAGAAGCAGGATTAGGACGGGAGCTCAAGTCCTCACACGGCACAGCGCTCGGGGTCCCAGCCTGCAAGAAGTGAAGCCCACTTGTAAGTGCAGTGGTTGGTCATCTGCTCCTTGGCCGACCATACAACCTTACAGAATGGAAACAATTAGTCTGAAGACCAGCTTCCGTGGCATGTGTCCTTAAAATGAAAAAGTAGTTTAGCAGAAAATTGTGTAATTTAAAAATAAATAAAAAGGCCAAGAGGTCTGCTGTCTAGAGCATATCAGGTTGTCAGAGAGAATGCATTAACACCACGCCAGGTCGCTTGTGGGCACATTAGGTAAAGACTACACCCAAAGCTTCCTTTAAAGAACCTAAACTGTCCCATAAACCTTTGAAAGTTAATCACTTAAACCGCATAACCGCCTCCTGTTTTAGTTGGTTAGAAGGGAGGCCTCCTCCATGAAAGCACCTGCTCATCTGCCCGTCCTGTGGAAAGATCTCCTACCAACACAACAGAAAGCGTTAGTGGTCAGGACATGTGCGTGCTACCAGCAGGGGTATACCTGGGATCCAATATGAATCAGTGGTTGCTCTGGTTCTAGCACACAAAGCCATGGGCTTGCGTATGCAAGAAGTTAGGCATTTTAAGTAACAAAAACTAAATAGGTTCCCAAAAAACCTTACAAAAAATCCTTAGGATTTAATACTAAATCAAGGCTAAAAGCCTTTGTACAGTTCATAGTTACTTCATTCACAAATCTTAAAGTAGTTGAAAGCATCAACCGCAATGCCCATTAAAGACGGAAGAGATTTAACATTTTCCCACGACTGAGCTAAGCCTCTTGTAGCTTCTTTTGTGGGGAGGGTTCTTGGCCCCTCCACTCTGTGTCATCAGTTAGGGTCCCTCATGCTGCATCCTCTGCAGAGCACCCATCCCAGACCCAACAGCATCTCTCAAACCCACTCGCCCTCCCCTCTTCTTCCTAGAGCAGAAAGGGGCTTCAGCTTGCCGAGGGTCAGGCCACAGGGGCCAAGAAGTGAGCATATGAAGTCAGAGCTGAGCCTTGCAGGGAGGAGAAAGAGACAGCTGACTTCCAGGAAGGGCAGCAGCAGCACCAGGGCCACAGCTCTGCACTGGGGTGTGCTCTGGGCATTTCACCTGGGGCAAGAGGACAAAGTAACAGCCCCAGAGAAGCCAAGGACTGAGGAAAACAACACCCACACTTCCTTGGGTGTGTGCAATGAAGTCACTAAGACCTATCTCCAACTATAGTCAGTCTAACCTTCCCAGGAAAACCACACACAAAAAAAGAGGCAAAATAAACAACTAAACAAAAATAAAAAACAAAAACAAAAACAAAAAAAATTCTGGACAGTTCCCTAAACCCAATTCTTCAGAAAGGCTCCATTCATCTAGCCTATGTTCCTTCCCATCACAGCGGCAGACCCTCTCCTAAGTGTGTCCCCACATGCCTGTCTGCCTGGGGCTCTGGACCTCACTGCAGGGTCTCTCCTGGAGTCCCTGATACGTGCTGACTAGTTCCGACCTGTCCTGTACAATACTCCTTGCCCACTGGCTGTCCACCCCACCCTGCCCTCTGGCTCCTCTGAGCATAGTGCTTGGAAAGAAAGGCCTAGGTGCAGAACCTAAGCTCTGCCACAATTCAGAATCTCTCTCCAGGCACATGCAAACACGGCCAGAACCTTCACCCATCACCTAAGGACCACCCCCACTCGCTCCCAGCCCCCTCCTCCACAGCGAGGCATGGGCACAGGACCTGTGTGGGAAGCTGCCTAGCCAGGGAGCCTCACAACCCCTTTTGGAGTGATGGACGTAACAAATGTGGCCAGGCCAAGGGCAACAGAAGACAAGCCGCCAGGTGAACTTCCATTAATTACAGCACAAAGTAATCAGCACAGAAAGAGAGCGGGAGTAAGTCTACTGCTCCACCTCAGGGACAGATGGAGACTCACTGCGTCCAGCCTCTCAAGTTGTGAACAAATGATACGAGATGAGGATGCTGTATGACTACCACCATCTTTATAAAAATCGTTACACATAAACACAACAGTAGGAAGTGTCCCATTCAACTCAGCTACGACAACACAAAACTAACAAATGCTAAGACGCTGCCCAGTTCAAAGCTCTCCAACAAGTCCGTGTTGGCGGTGTGCTCACGGGCGCACCTCGTCTTCAATGTGCGACGAGAAAGAACAGAGATAATGGTTGCAGCAAATCTTCACAGCTGCGCACTGAGAAGGAAACCCAGCGCTCCCTACGTCTGCGTCTCTCCTGGTCTGTGGGTTCCTTCATGACACTAAGCCTGCCTGGTCCCAAGAGCGCACTCTTGCTGGTGCGTGGATGAGAGACCAGACCGAGCCTGGCAGCTCTACGCAAGCAGCGCTTTCCGTGAGGCTCGGCTGACTTCGGACTGGTCGCTCAGGACGCTGCAGTAAGAGAAGGCTAGCTCACACCTGCTCCTGGGACCCATGTCACTCAGGTAAGGCCAAAAGCAGGCCTTAGAAGAACTCTGAGCCTGTGGTGAACAATGGGGTCCCAAGATTTGCTTCCAGCACTGGCTTACTGCTTCAGTGCCTCCTTTCCAAAGTGTAGACTGGGGTTAAGCCCAGAGCCCAGGACTACGTGAGAAAAGTGACCCGAATGTGTCGGGTCCTCGGTGATAAAATGAGCATTCCCATACTCCAGAGGTTCTAGGGGTCTGTATCCCTCGCAACTAGAGCAGAGGCCCTACTAAGTGCATCAATTCAGCAAAATATGTGCACAGCCTGAGGGAACAGGAGTGGACAGTGACAGCAATGGCTCACCCACTGTGTATCTGCCAGGGGCGACTAGGAACCTTTGGGCAGAGGTGGCATCACAGCCATAGGTCTTCTAAGGCCCGAATGACACCACATTCCCCAGTGCTCCTGTGGGCACATGATGTCATCTCAGATCAATGCTACACAAAGTCTCCTGGGGCCTAGAACACCCTTCTTCAGGTTTTCATACGGGCAACTTAACTTCAACTGTGGCAGCCCTGCCAGGCTTCTTGGCTGCTTCAGTCCTCAGGCTAGTCCTCGCTGGGGGATCAGAGAGAAAAAGTGCTAATAGGTATCTATCTCCCTCAACCCTACAAAGAAATGTGACATGAAATCACAGTATAAAATACAGCCCCCCAGTGTCACTTGCCCAGACAGAAAGGCTCAAGGGCAGAACAAGTAAGCACCGTGGTCAGTACCTGCCCAAGCCCGGACAGGATGCTCTTAGAGAGCATCTCTCGCCTGCAGGAACCTATCAGAATAACTACAGGATGGCAGACATACTTAATCTTTGTCCCTGTGAGACAGCCATCCCTCTCGCTGTATGCTAGGGGAATTCAAGCCAAAAGAAACTCAGACCCCTGAAGGAAAGGGAAGCCCTACTCACAAGGCCTCCTAACAAAAGTAATCCAAGCACTGATGGTGACTTCCCAGAGCCAGTGGCACACCCACGCCACCTGGGGCTGCATCTACGAAGAAGAAGCCTTCCTTCAAACTGTGCCTCAACCTCTCTACTAGGAAACTAATCAGAAGGCTGCCCACGAGGGTTGCAGAGCAACGGCTCTGGCTGCAAGAAACCCTGTGCTTAGGCAGCACTGTGCCTTCCCTTCTGAGAGTGAGCAGGTGGGAACCCACCGGGCCCTACTGAGGTGTTCACAAGAAACAGAATGCCACTTCCACCATGGTCCCAGCTGCCCTCCAGACACCCAGCTTCCCAGGGCAAGTACATGTCAATCAATAACCACCCAGATTTTAACCTGTGTTTTTACCAGAGCCTGTGAGGGCTTTCTGAGGAGTCAGTTCCAGGCAAGCCTGGTCAAGAACTCTTTTCTAGCCTGTACTGAAGATAAGTGCAACCATTATCAAATATTCTTTACTGTGGACACTACTTGGAATCTGAGCTGGTAATGTTTTTTCCTGCTTCTAAGTCCCTCTCTGTGACCGACATACAGTAGGACACGAACAATGAGGTCCACATGCATTGTCAGCACTTGGACAAGAGAATGTGAGAATTGGAGTTCTTGTGGACAGAGAATTCAAGCAAGCTAACAGCACAGTACACTCTCCATGTCCACCGGTTAAGATCTTCTGTGATCACCCTGGGGCTGGCTGGCTGGGGCTTCCACAAGTTAGCAGACCGCAGAGCAGAAGGCCTCCGCTCCCGGGGATTCCTGTGCCGGCCGGCGACTTCCTTGAAGAAACTGCACAGTGTGCAGTGTGAGGTCAGACGTTCCCGCCAGAGCTCACTCCACAATCAGGGCCACGTTTATATGGGACAGATCAATCATATGCCTGTGAAAATTCAGAGAGACACATCACCATCAACTCCGCAGCAACGAACTCACCAAGACCTTGGCAGCAGGATGGAAATAAGAATGCAGAACTAGGGGCTAGGGGTTGGCTCAGTGGCTAAAGGCACTTGCTTGCAAACCCTGCTTGACAGGGGCAGGGTTTGATTCCTTAGTAGCCGTGTAAAGGCAGATGATAAAATGCAGGACCGAGTAGTGTCCAGAGAGGATGCACTACCCAATCAAGCTCTGCAGCACAATCAGCCCCCTCTTTCCCAGCAACCCACTGTAGAACATGGGCTACCTGTGGAATTTCTGCTGAAATGCTAGTGCATGGGCTGGCTCCTTGAACTTCGCTATAGCTTTCCGCTGCTGAGGAAGCATCTGTAAACTCTACAGAGGAAGAAACAACAACATTTAAGTATCCCACTGACATAAAATGTAAGCACGAGTTCTATGTACAACACAGAGCTCCAGTCTAGGCTGACTCTGGTCACGGGAACAAGCCAGTCTCTCTCCTCTGCCTCCCACAGCATCATACAACACAACAGAGGAAACTATTGCCCACAGCTGGAAGTCACCCCCTCGTTCACCACACCAAGCAGACCTGACACTCAAGGTGGATCAGAACCTAAGCCTTGCCACAAAGCCCATGCTCTTGCAGCTCAGCAAGCTGCCTTCCCAAAGGCCGGTGCAGCAGAGAAAAGCAAACTACTGGGGCCATCTGCCAGCTCCCACAAACATGCAGGGAGCAGTGCCCCTCGGGGCAGAGGGCCACACAGGTTAGGGTCAATAGATTCACCAAGTGAACAAGATAAAGATGTTAACATAACTTTAGGCAAACCCAGAAAACAGGGAAATGCATTTCAGCAGAGTTACAATGACCCCACCTCTCAACCAGGCTCCTTGAGGCTAAAGCAGGGGCCAGGGGGCGGCTATCTGCTAGCCCCTCCTCAGGAAAAGGAGCAGTGCTGCCTGCTCTCCCCTTCCTAGGCAGAACTGCTTCCCAACCTGAGGTGCACAGTTCTCATCCTTTCCTGTTCTGGAACCCACTATGCCACTGCTGCAGGCTCGCCCTTCTCCTGGCTCAAGACGCAAGGAGGCAGCACTGATCTGAGAGCATCAAGGACTGCCTCTCCAGGCCACGTCGAGGAATGTCCTAGGACAACACAGGCACCAGGACTTGTGTCGCTGAGTGAACTCTAGGTGGCGCCACACCCAAAGCAGAGACCTGACACTCCTCTGGAGAGCCTGCAGCTTCTACCCACAGCACACAGAAAGGCACTTTGCTTTTTCAGAGTAAGGAGGTGCTGGAGCCCTGGGCCAACCACTTAGCATGGAATCTTTAACACACACATTAATTTAAACCATTCCCAGTAATGAAAGTCTCCTGAAATTTACATTTCTACCAAATGCTGCTGAAAACTTATTTCAGCTTTTTTCCCCCACTGAAGACCCTCAGCAGATTTGGGACAGGGGAGGGGGGAGTCTCTGTGAGCAACCTTTTTATTAAAAATAAAAAAAAAGAAAAAATTAAAAGAAAAAAAGTAGCAGCCAAAGTCTGGCTCTTCAGTAGCAAATACATATAAATATAAACTAAGTCTGTCTCTGCAGAAATCCCAGTGAAGGTGGCCGCAAGCAAACCTCAAACCCAAATCTCTGCATCATAGCCCCAGTTCTGGAAGCTTTCATCTACTCACTTTCAGGACTTTCAACAGAAACGGAAAGCTGGAACAGATTATAAATTACTTTTTTCAGCCCCAGCCGACAATGTTCCCAAATTACACCGGAATCAAGAGACTGTAAAATAAGAGCACCGTGCTGCTCAGAAACGACTTCTTACCACGCTCATTTCTCGAGGGCTCTGTCCTCAGGCAGGACCCTGCTGGGGGAATGGCCAGTGCAGCAGCCAGGCAGCCTCGTCATGTGCTCACCTGCAGGTATCCAAGGCTGCAGAGACCTGGCAAGAGCTTCCATAGCTCAGACTTTCTAAGCTCTAGAACGTACCTGAACGTACAGGCCACGCTACCTACACTGGAAGCTCTCCAGCAAGCTCCGCGGCTGCTAGCACACACGTGACTTTCAGAAAACTACCACCAAGTTAGGAAATTATTAAACTAAAGCAAGCGGTCAGCTACACAGCTAGTGTGCAGGTGCTGTGCACAGGTGAGCCTCGCTCGGGGACTGAAGGAATAATCTGCTCGATGGAGTACTGAGTTCTTACAACTTGTAAAAAGACTCTGAACTTAGTTTGAGGCAAGCATGCTGTGACCACCCACATGATGGCTGCTGGGCTTCCTAAAGAGAGATGACTGGCTGTGAGGGACTCACCTGGATGGGCCCCACCGACATGAGCAGGCTCTTCAGCTGAGCGTCAGTGGTGGATGAGGAGAGCCCCTCCACGGACACTACACATGGCTGTGGCTTGCACTCCACCACCCGCAGGTTCTGTTTGTTTGGCAGCAGACGCCCCCGGCCCATGGGACCTGCCACTCCTCGGCCTCGTCCATGCATGATGGCCTGACAACAAAGAAGATACACTCTGATGATTGTGCATAGTTATTTCCATAGCTACTAAGATATAAAAGAAGACAGTGCCTTAGAATCCACCAAGACATCCTGTGAGCCAAAGAATCTCCTGTGTAGCAGAGGGAGGATGAACAGTTAACTGAGACAATAGTAAGTCTAGTGAGGCCACAAAGGAATTTTGCACCCACATTGGCAAGCTGCGTGTCACAGACCAAACAGTGCAGGGTGCAGATCCCGTCTTGACTGCCCAGGGCCCACACTTCTCCCTCCATAGAGCAAGCCAGTGGGGACCTGCTGCACACAGGGCTGGATCCCCCTGACAGTCCAGGGAACCAAGTCAAATGGCCAAGACTTACAATCACTATTCCTAAAGCTCTGCAGCAAGGCCTCATCTGCTCTGTTTACACACGTATGCACATACATACACACTCCAACCTGCTGGTTAAAGGGCCCCAAAGCACCTGTTTTTCAAGGTAGCCAAGACTTAGAAACACTGTTTAAGGAGCTTTTTAAGAAGAGATGGCTGACAATTATAGAGAATGCCCAGCTTCTCCAGTCAGTCTAATCTGCAATGCTGAGAGTGGAGCAGAAGAGAGCTGGGCTTTCCCGTGACTCACCCTAAGCTCCCTACCCAGTGCTCATAGGAAAAGGCATGAGGCAGGCCAGAACTGATGCCCAGGGTATGAGTTGGCATGGAAGGGAAGCCTGGAGAAGTTGGTCAGAAGGCCCACCTATGGAAGGTGACCACAGTCCTGAGCAAAGTCTTAAAACAGAACAGAGGCAGTTTGGGAAACATGCAAAGGGCGGTGAATGACACTGGCTGGAAGCTAGTGGCAAATTATTTTTCTGCTTTAGCTATAATGTTATCGTGCATATACAAGTGTCTACTTAAGTCAGACATCAACTTTTACATAAACTGTCCTTCACAACAGCTCAGTAAGATATGACCTGGATCCCGTGTGTGCACTTCTTTCTAAAGCCTCTTTCTCTTGGCACAGATCAGAAGGGCAATGTGGACTGCAGCCATAAAGACGGGGTTCTGTTACCCTAGCTCTCACCTCCTCTGTCTGCACACCTGTCTTCTGCCACACAACGGAGTGTGCTGTTGGCTCCAGTCCCACAGAGGGGCGTGAGACGGCACATACAAGGCACTACGCTACCTCTGGAAGGGGTGCAGAGCCACTGTCACCCTCTCCAGGGGGGACTTTTGTCTTCAGCCATCCTTGAAGACTCAGACACGTCTCTCTAGAAGCCAAGGAAGGACAGTCTACGACCAGCTGGGCTGCAACAGGAGATAGGGGTTCTTCAGCAGCCCACAGGTCACAAGGAAGGACGGAAGCCAGGACTGCAGCTCCTGGCTCACCACACGCTCTCCTCTCTGAACAGCTGTCCTTTGGGACGTCCCTCATGGACCCGTGGGTAGGAACCCAGGGGCTGTCTTGCGTGCACTACAGCCACAGTTCAGAAGTGCAGACCCAGGCACAATGCTGGTTGTGGGTAATTGATCGAGATGTACCATGAAGCAAAGGAGGGAAGAAAAGGCCTGGTGAAAATGTTTTCACACTTTCCAAGCCAACACCAGCAAGCTAATGGCTCCCTTGTGGGACAGCTAACCTCAAGAGAGCAGGGCCCTCCTGTTTCTAGCCTTGGGCAGGGGACAGGCAGTACCTTCTTGGCTGGGTGAATGCCTTGGATGCTTTTGATCCCTGGAGGAATAGCCGAGTGCATGTGGGGCCCCATGGGCAGGTGCTGGGGCTGCTGAGGGACCCCCTTGGTCAGCGTCACCTTGCGAGCAGGCTGCTGTCTCACTTCCGAAGGCTGGGCAAGCCGCTGGGGCTGACCCTCTGGATGAAAAAAGCCATCGCTCTCTCCTCCCTGCTGAAATCAACAAGGCAGCATGGGGATCAGGGTCTGCCCACCATTCCTGCCAAATGCCAGAACCCAAGGCCAGTGCCAACTGCCAGCAGAACTTTTGTGAGGTACAAAAATGTGCAACCCAACTTGTTCTTTCTCTGGAACCAAAGGGAATTCCTCATTGGACAGTGGCCAGGGTTTTAAAGGCAGTATTTCTGAAATTTAAAACATTAAGATCTCCTTTAATTAATGCATCCTTTTAGGAGGGGCCATGAATAAAACACGTGCTGTATAATTCATACTGGTTAAACTGTAAAAAATAGTACATATCTGACAGGCATGTTGTCAGGAGCACTTTTGGTAAAAGCTGACAGCCTGCACAAGTTACCTGTGTAGATCCTGCTCAAGCCCACAAGTAGGAAGCAGCCTGATTTCAAGGATGCTGTGTGATGGTCCCATCTGAGGACCTCATCTGCACCCAATGGGCCTCACAGGAAGATGTATTGGAGAGGCAGCACATGCACTGTTAGTTAGAATCTTCAGAAACACCAGCAATCTTGCTGGCTGCTGAGCCCACTGAATTAACAGGAAGCAGGCAGGGCAGACATTAACTGCTTGCAGTTTTCAGTACAGTGCCTCTCCCGGAGAACAGCTGGCTACAGGCTGGACAGAAAGAACTGACAAGAATCTTGCCCTTCTAAGTTATGTAATCTTAACAGAAGTGAATAATGAACTTAACACATGGGAGTATACTTTATGTCATTCTTTCCCTGACATCAGGTACTGGTTAGTTAGCTTCCCAAGCAAGCTGACTGATGATGACTTGGCAAAATAGCTCAGAAGAGGCACAGATCCCCCTCCAGTAGGGAGCACACAGGCGGTGACAAAGGGTCTGGCCTCCCGCCCTCTTCTCGATTCTGCAAGCACCTGTCTGACCTCTTCCTGGGGCCTGTACCTGAAGTCGGATCCCAATACAATGCTCTTGAGTTTTCCAGCCCCAGAACCATGAGCCTTGGGTATTTTATTATAGCAAGAGAAACCCCTAGGCTTATGTTCCAGAGACTACTGAGCAAAGAAAGAAAAGGCCCTGCAAAGAGAAGGAACCAAGTAACAATGACCCAAGAAAAGGTGACTTTAAAAAATGTCACAGGGGCTGGGCATGGTGGTGCACACCTTTAATTCCAGCACTCAGGAGGCAGAGGTAGGAGAATTGCCATGAGTTCAAGGCCACCCAGAGACTACATAGTGAATTTCAGGTCAGACTGGGCTAGAGTGAGACTCTACCTTGAAAAACCAAAACAAACAAAACAAAAAAGTCACAAGGGGGAAAAACATCTGCTCACAGCAGTTTGAAAAAGTAGGAACCTGCTCTCCTAAAAACTGGACAGAATTGCCCCCAAACAACCACTTCAGGGCAGTGGAGTCAAGAAAAGAGCAACAGCAACAGTGAAGTGCTGTCTGCTGGGCTGAGTGAGGCTCTGCTGCTTTCCACCTCCCAGCGGCCAGCAGCAGTGCCTATGTAGGAATGGATGGGGGCCCAGAGTCCTGAATTCTGGCTGTGGTCCTGTCTGAGCACCCCGCTGGCTGAGAGGCTGCACAGCATCCAGGACCTGAGCACAGGTTGCACAGCACTGAGCTGAGCAGGTCAGGGTTGGCAACTGGGCCTCAACTCAAGTACTGTAGTTACTTCTTTTCCCAAGTGGAAGAGGACAGGCTCTATGTGTTCTATCCTTTTAAAACGATTTCTAGTGGAAAATGCCCAGCACATACAAAACTAGGGAGAACTGACGTACTTTCTAAATAGACTGAAAGCTTAAGCCCTCAGGAGGTCCAGGCCCGGGTGGGACACCTGCCCACTGGGGAGAGAGGCTGTGGAGACCTCTCAATAGGCACGGCCCAACAGCCTGGCTTTCTGAGCCATGGTCCTGGTGGGGGGAAGGTGCCTTTGCTATCTAATGACACAGGGAGACTTCCTAAAAAGTCTCCTAAGCATTCCAGCATTCCACTTGTCACTGGCTCTGGAATGACAACACTGGGAATTTGTCAGGCTCTGTAGAAATTGTTTTCCTTCAGTCTACCTACAAGCTAAATGGCATTTTCTACACACCGCACACAGAACAAACAGAAGCCTTCATTTAGATACAGTGTTGGGACACTTCCACCATTCCACAGATACCACGCAGAGAAGTAGCCTCCTAGAAAGGAACTTTACAGTAACATACTTTGAATAAACAAATAATTAACATGAAAGGGATAAAGCATTCAATTAAATCCTCCTGCTGCTGTTGTCAGCAGGGTCTCACTCTGTAGCTCAGCCTGGCCTAGAACCTCAGAGATCCCACCGCTCTCATGAAATGACTTCAACTGTCACTACAAAGCTGGGCTTTGACCTTTCCTGAAGCGGGCCCTAAGAACTCCAGGCTTAAACAAACAAACAAACAAAAAACCAAGTTATTTCATTTTATAAGAAAATTTGAAACATTTGTCCCAATTGAGAAAACAAATACATTTCAATTTAACACAATGAAAAGCTACTGGGAAGTTTTGAATTTCTGGTTTAACACAAGAAAGTGGTTGCCATCTACATGGACAGGCATTACCCAGGAAGGTGCTTTTCGGAACTCATGCAGAGGTGAACCTCCCACCTTCTGGCAAGTCTTCTGAACCTTCCACACACACAGCCATGCACAGACCTCGTTCAAATGAGGAATCTGTGCAGTACTCTGTTGTCTAGAGGTAACAAAGCAATGGCCCTGAGTAGGTGGCACACTGCACTGTCATGAAAAGCCAGTCAGCAACGGGACCAACTGTTCCCAGGGTAAACTTAACTTATGATCCAGCAGTGAGTTTGGGTGTAATTTTAATTATCTTCCATTCTCCAAATCAGATTGGGCCATTAGCCCAAAGTAGAAGTATATTGCTGGCTTTACCGACACATGACTGTCTTTCAATGGCTGTAACACAAATGTCTCATTAGACTAGATTTGGTTTTAAATACCTCGAAGGCACCATCTGAAGTAAGCAAGCTCAAGCTCAGGGAATACTTGTTATCAGCCTAATCATTACAAAAAAATGAGGTTTGTGGCCACCGACATCAGCAGGGCAAATTTATTTATAACAAATGGTTTAAATGTACAGATAAAAACGCTTGCTGATACTGTCAGGGCTTTTTGCAATTTGACAGATCAAATCTTACTTTCATTCTTTAAGCCCATGAAGAAGTGGTATCACTGACTTGCATTCACTAGCAAGCAAATTGATTAATCCCTCTCCATAGAAATCCCACCCTTGATTAGACCTATCAGGCGTTAAGCAGTATTCTTCTGGAGTGACAACACTTGACAAATTCCCCAACCCTTTTCCTCAGCCTTTGTGGCCCTGCTAGCTTGTATTAACCCTGATGAAAAATTAATTTTCCTTATCTTCTTCTAAACCCCAAAATCCAAATCCGCCAAACTGGCAACTCTTTCTGTAAAGGTATTATGAAAACCTCTAAAAGATTAATTGCATGTCTTCAGGTGACATTAAATTAATTTCTGTACTCATGACAGACATTTGATACTCGGTTCTGAGGGGACAGATAACATTGTGAGGACATGCACAAGGACAGTGGTGTGGTGTCCCAGGGCAGCCTCATATGAAGTCTCCTTCTGATAAGGCCTCTTCACTGTCACGGCAGTGCGGTGACAGCACAGCCCTCACCACACAGGTTTCTATTAAGGACAACAATGCGGACCTATCCCTGCAATCTCTGGGCAGCTCCTTTGGATCTCACAATAAATGATATGCAAGTCATATCAAGTTTCTCAATGCAAGTATGTTTAGAGCTCCTCTATTTTTTCTTCGCAGACTGCCAGATTACAGGAGAGACAATACAAACCAGGAAGAAAGCCCTCTTCTCCAGATCCCCAGATCAAGTCCCCAATTAAGCTGCTGCCACGGGACTGAAGTTAGGACACTTTACATCTGCAGTGCTCATTTAATTTCTGCACTAAATTATGCTTCTGGAGCAACAAGCATGAGACAGAAACCTGAGCTGTTGCCTCTACTGATGTCTAGTCTTAGGCCTACATGGTGACTTCAAACCACAAACTGTATCATGAGGCTACAGGCACCCAGGTTAGCCTCCTAGTGCTGGGCTTCGAGAAGGAAGAGAATTCTGGGTGTGTTCCCCTTTAGTCAGTCCCATACTGGCTCTTATAATAATCTTCCTTCCATGCTGAGGTTAGTTGGGCAGAGGAAATCTTTAAAGAGCAGCATTAGCTTGTCTAGGGAGAAATGAACTAAAGTCCCGAATCTCTGAGGAGACCAAACACCCCAGGAGCTTCCAAGACAGATGGCACAAATCTAGCAGACAAACAAGGGAGCAACGCCCATTAGGCCTGAGCTCCGCTCTTCCAGCCTCTGCCAACAGCACTGTTCTGCAGCTCTCCTCACCCAAAGGTGTGGTGGACAGCAGAGTCGCAGCATGCAGCCTTGAGCAACAAGCCTGCTGCTGGCCTCTCCGCCAGTGCTAACAGCAGGATTCCCACACCTCTTTCCCTGTGCTTCACGTCTGCAGGGGGGTAGGTGGGACTTCTTTCTACCTGGCCCTCTCACACCGCCTCAGCCCTGCAACTCACCCATGAGATGGCCCCATCAAGTTAATGCAAGACAACCAGGCAGAGCAGCGAAGCCATATCCAGCCAGCCTGGCAGGCCTACCACCTCCCAAAGTCAAAAAGCATCGAAACAGGAACCGTACCATCTTGTACATTAAACAACAAAGGGAGTTTGGAGGAAAGATGATCAACTTGGGTCCGAAAAGATGGCTAGGAGTTCATAGAAGTAAGTCGTATCATGTGGGGTACCCTCCTAGTCATGCTCATGCTTTGGTCCAGAAACAACCTTTCTCTTGTCCTCAGAAGTTCCGGAGCAGCACTGTGTCCACTCCACCTCCTTCAGCACTGCGACAGAAGAACAAAGCTATGTGGACATTTTTTAGCTTCTTGTTTCAGTCTCTTAAATAGACATAATGTCCTTGAAACTGTCCTAAATTCTTGTGACAAACCTGAAACAGAAGGCTAGGTATGGTCAGGGGTTCACAGTGCTTGCCACTTTTAAGCATGAGACCCCTTGGGCTAGAGACCTTCAAGTTCAACTTGCCAAGGCCCATGTCAAAAGCTGGGCATGGCCATACAGGTCTGAAACCCCAGTCTGGGGGTGGGGGCACAGAGAATCCCTGGGGTATGCTCAAGGACAGCTCAAGGTTAAACTCTCATTTCATGGACATATGTGAATGAGCCGTAAGAGACCAGTACCTCAAGTTCTTTTCTGGCCTCTTCATGTATGTACAGCGGGCACACGTATTTGCACATAAACACACACACACACACACACACACACACACACACACACATACACACACACACACACACGCACAGAGAGAGAGAGAGAGAGAGAAGAGAGAGAGAGGCCAAAGCTCCCCCTCAAGGAGCAGCATTGACCAGTAGCCAGAACTCTGCAGACAAGTGGTAAGACCAGCAGCAGAGGTCCCAGATTCCCAGTTGAGCGATGTCTGCTAGAGGCCCGTGGCTCATTCAAATTCAGCATGGACACTGAGGAGGACCAGCATGTGACAGACTACTAGCTCCTGAAGGTAACTTGTCATACTTCTGTTCCTTTCTCAATTCAATACTCAGAAGCTGTGTGTGGGGCAATGCTTAGGTTAGAAACCCTTCGAGGACCCTTTCTCTCTACCTGCTTTCCCGCTGCTATGACATGAGTGGGCCTTTCCCCATGCTGTGTGGTGCTTCCAAGCCCTAAAGAGATGGGCCCTAATGACTGTGGACTAAAACCACGAGCCGAGGTAAAGCTCACCACAGCAACGGACTTTGACTCACTGGAGCCTCCCTCCTGGAGCCCACCAAGGAAAGGCAAGATACTGCAGACATGCTTGTGCACCGAAGCAAGCAGAGAGTCCTGGAGGCTGCTCAGAAGACAGACACCAGTGGGAGAGGCTCGATGAGTCAAACAAATGCTCAGAGGAACAGGGCATGCTCAGTGGGTCCAGCACTGGCCCCACCTAAAGGCTGAGCACCTGCAATCCGAGCACTGAGCAGGGTCCTTGGGGCACTCTGGTTAGCTAGTCTAGCTGAACAGTGAGCTCCAGGTTCAGTTTGGAGAGTGACTGAGCACACCTGACATCCACCACGGGACCCCCACAGGCATATATCAAAAATGAATATAAACCTCAGAATCCCATGCTAATGTTAGGTTAATAATGCCTAACAAGGGAGAAGATGCAGCAATCATGGTGGGCGTGCAACAGGTGACAAGCACCTGGCAAAGCAGCAGTGCTTGCTGGGAGAAGACCTGGTAAGAAGTGGTCACTCACATAGCCACACAGGCCCCTCCCACCAATGGCTTACAGGTACAGTGGGTAAGAAGGCAGCTGCAAGAGACTTGGTGAACACCACTATGCCCAAGCCATCAACCTGACACACTGAGGAGGACATGCATCACTCTTGGGGTTGGCCTGCCTGCCTGCCTGCCACACAGGCACAACGTCAAGCTCATGAGGAGGAAGCACACAGATCCAAGTTCCAGTACATGCCACCAAAATCACCAGAGCAGTTCTTTAAAAATGTTTAGGCAAGAATCCCAGCACCCATTCCAGACGAGACCTCGAGCCAGACCCTGCGCCAGGCTAGACAGCTGGACAACAGACAGTGCTGGAATGTGGAGCTTCCCGTGTTTGCCAATCTGCACTGCAGCCTAGAAGAGAGCGCCTCTGGGCCTCCTGCCCATTCTACAACCACCTGTGGGGAGAGGAGAGCTATGTGGTAACGGGCCAGGCCTCACAACTTTTTGTTCACTGAAGTGGTAATAACAAAATAAAGCCTGCCCCAGGATCGGGGAAAGGGGAACAAATGGACACATTTAGTCCAGCCTTCGGAAGCAATCGCCCACAGGTGAACCGGGCCTTCTGTATGCAGTGTAGCATAAACAGGGCCAGACAGCTGGTGCTCCAGCAGAGGCCCTCTAGCTTCTCCAACTCTGTGTGGCCCACAGAACAAAGAACTGTTGATTTCTTTCGGGGCAATTGCCTAAAATTTTCATTATCTGGATCAGAATAAAGCTGCTGAATTACGTATCTGCTACTCTGAATAAAATGTCTTTTGCTGGGTGTGGTAGAACATGCTTTTAATCCCAGCATTCAGAAGGCAGAGGTAGGATTGCTGTGAGTTTGAGGCCAGCCGGGGCTACAGAGTGAGTTAGCTTTCTTTTACTGATTTCCTAAACCCCATTTATAGGTAGGAAATTGAGACGGACAGAAGTGAAATGATTGTTAGAGTCCCAAAGGCAGCCAGCCAGCCAGGACATACCACTGTCCTCACACAGGCTTTCTGTACCCAAAGCTGGGCTGCTGCTACAGATCACGTAACTATGTCTAATGGTCAGCTTGGGGCTTCCAGATTCTGCATGTGGGGAAAGACGCTTCAGAACTACCAACATCAAATAGGACGCCAACGACAGCCCTTTGCAAAGTGGACACTCTTTCTCCAGGCACTGACCAAAGCCATTACCCAGCCAAAGTGGACAATCTTTGCCAGGCACTAGCTGATGCCATGACCCATTGTCACATGACTGATCATCACAGCTATGTAAGAAACAATACCAAATATCATTTTCATACAGGGCCCTGAAGATGGCTCAGAAGGAAAGTGCTAGCCACACAGGCACGAGGACCTGAGTTCATAAAAGCTGGGTGCAACAGCACATGCCTACAGCCCCAATACTTGAGGGGACAGAGACAGAGGAGGATCCCTGGGGCTGGGTGAATTTAGCTGAACTGGTGAGCTCTAATTTCAGTGAGAGACCCTATCTCAAAAAATAAGGTGAAGGTCTGTTGAGGAAGACACCTCACATTGACCTCCGGCCTCCACACACATGCACATGTGCATGTCATACATACAACAAATCATTTTTATAAAATTCTTTTTGAAAATGTTTTCTGAATCCACAATACAATAGTTTTAATAAGGACTAATGTAAAATTAGAAGTTACTGTAAGGACGACATAATTATCAAAGGGTCTAAAACCTACATTCTGATTCAGGCTCTTTAAAAACCTATGTTTGAAAACAAACAAACGCCCAAAGAAAGCTAAGCATGGTCCAGTACTTGGAAGGTGGAGGCAGGAAAGTCAGAAGTTCAGGGTCACCCTTAGCAACTGTAGAGGTGAGCTTCTGCTTGCTGCACCCAATCACTCAATCAGAAGCAGAAGGGTTCATTTAAAGCTTACACTGGGGAGGGAGGGAAGGAGGTTGTCTCACCAGGGCAGAGAAAGCATGACAGGCAAGCAGCCAAGAGCAAGCAGCAAACGTGAGCAGAATCTAACATGCAATGGGGCTGGACTACTCAACCAAGTCTGCCTGCAAAAACACCTCCTCCAGCAAGGCTCCACCAGCTGGGGACTACATAGGAGGCTTAATCACAAACACTGGAGGCTGAGGGGACATTCAAACCTCCACAGCTACCCAGTGAGTTCAAGGCTATAATGGATATGATACCTTGGAGCTGACTTTAAAAATCAGGTCTTGAAAATAACAAGAGATGGCTACTGAGATTTACAACTGCCTCCAGGAGCAAGTCATCTAGAGAAGCATAATGAAGCTCTAAGATATGCCCAACTGATATGATATAGTAAGAATGACAAGACAATTCTGCTTTCCTAAGCACACGTCCATATGGTCAGTGGCCAGGGACAAGTCCTTCAATGGTGTCAGTCAGACAGACTCATATCCTGGCTAAAAAAATGAGCCCTAGTAGGAGGAAACCACTGAACTCAAAGAAAAATTTTTTTCAATGTATCTGATTTGGTTTCCTAAGACTAGGTTAGAAAATAGTAAAGAAGGCCCCTCTCCAAGGAAACCTACACTCAAGGAAGCCCAGGAGTGTATGCTTCTGCCCTGTAATACACTTTCTCCCAGGTGGGTGTATGGTGCTGGCCTGCAACTCCAGCAGCTGGGAGGTTGAGGCCAGCCTGGGAAATAGCAAGATAAAAGGAAAACATCCGGGTCTCTAAGTGATCTTGTAAGTAAGGCATATATTGTGTCTTTAACAGAAATAAAAGGCTCCTGGAACAATTGAGAGGAACATGAACCAGTAACGAAATGCTTTCTTCAGACAAATAAATGGGAGACTAAAACACATGCCTCATGCTCTATGTACAAGTTCATCCTCCCTAAACCTCCAGCAGCCTTTGATGGGTGCCTGGCTCGGCATGGGCTCAAAACTTAGTATTCTCATAAGCACATGCCTGAGCTTGAATACTAGGGGCGGGCAGACAGACAGCAACCCGGACAGGTGCCTGGTGGCAGCTAAGGGCAACAGTAAAGGTCAGAGAAATGTGAGAGCATTTGGCTCTTGATACACAGCTATTTCCTCTTTGCGCAGCCCACATTAAAGAACATTTCCCAATTAACTACAATTATATATGTGTTCTCTTAGGAAGAGTTCCTTCCCACAAGGGAAAAAGCATTAAAGAAATACTATTCATCCAAAACACAAGGGAACCTCACTAGAAACACACCACGTGAGTCAACAGTGGCCAGCATGCCACTGAGGAGCTGCTGAAATAAAGCAAGGACACAGATATGTTTGTTAGCACCCAAGGCCTGAGAGCTTAAACACCTACTTCAAAGTAGTCTGAAAGCTATTTTCTTGGGAAAGTCCTATTGTTGTCAAATTAGGTTCCAGGATATTAGAGTAAACTTTCATGCATAAATCTGTTTTGTTTTCACACTGGAGAAAAGGAAAAACTCAAGTAGATCACAAAGGTTTTGAAAAAGAGTTGCTTCCAGTTTTAAACACTCCTCTTTGATGGTAGAAACCTCACCCTCCAATGCCAACCTGCCTACAGGGGAAAAGGGGCCATACAGCTTCCCATTGGCTGCTGGTGGGGAAAGGTCTGCTCCCAGCAGTAAGCACATCTTCTCTTGGGTTTATAACCCAAATATAAAATGAGACAGACTAACACTGTGCTTGAAAATAAGGCTCAAAGAGAAAGGACCATAACCACTGCAGAGACTGATGAGCACATAGCATGCCATTAAAGGGACAATGTCATACTGGATTAAGGTTCCTGCGGCCAAGTTCATCTGCTTATCAGCATTCTGAATGACAGCATGTGAGAGAAAACAGATAAAACAATATCAGATATTCCACCTATGAAGCTGCTACTAGATATTACTCTGTAACAACCTCCTCATACTGCATGGGGGTTCTACTTTCATGGGAGTTCTATTTTCCTCAAACTTAGGAACAGCAGTTGAAGCTCACCCAGCTGACCAGCCTGTTCCCCATTTAACATACATCAGCAGTCATGACTAGCTGGTTTAGCCTAAAGGCCCGTGTTCAATGTCCTGCTCTTCAATATACAATGTGAAAGACACACAGTGGGCATCACTGTTACAAAGCTCAACAAACATAGTCAGTGTTGCAGCAGCCGTATGGTTCGTGCTGATTAATGATTGAGAGCAGGCAGGCAGGCAGGCAGGCAGGGAGGTAGGAAGACTGCTCTCGCCCACTCTCCACGGGAGGGAGGATCTCCTACAGCAGCCTGCAGTTTTAGAGTGCTGAACTTATCCAGACTACCGTGCCTCCATGTGCTTCTCTGAAAACGACTGCATAGAAGAGGCTTAGACACACTACAATTTTAAAATCATGTGGTAAATTATACAGGATTTCAATTTAGAATTCCATTACTCCTTTTTAAAATGCAGGGGAGGGGAGACAAGGGTTTTGAAAAGAGAAGCAGGAATGGTCTCTGGACAAGGCTCCGTGAAGGTAGGAGGGCACACATGAGCACTAGCTCCTGGCATACCTCTCCTCTCCAGCCACAAGTGCTCACTCAGCCTAAAGCTATGCACAACAATTATTCTGTATAAAGGAAATTTTATTTCTAAAACAAACTAGATGGTTCAATTCTTTTCAACTTATCACAAATTTGTTTATTACAACATTGAAACAATTATCTACAAAAAGAAGTCAAAACTAAGAAATGCAGAACTGTGGGATGACAGTGGTTTTCCACCAAGATTCCAGAGACAATTCTTAAACCAACCTGTAGGTTGGTCTACATGATTCCAACAGAGCCAGTTTTCAACGTCTAGGAGAATAGGTTTGCAAAGGAATGGATAAAACTTGTCAACTTACCCCTCCTGACAACTTAATCACCCTGACCTTGGCGCTGACATGGGGCCCATCTCCACCACCTCCACTGTTGGCCCGGTGCATGACAGTTCTCTTCACGCCAGGCTTGCTGTCCTGAGGCCGGCCTTGTGGGGATGACGGAGACTCCTCCACACCAACAGTTTTGACCTGGAGGACTTTGTGCTGTGGCGGGGTCGGGCTCTGAGGCACAGTTCTGCCCTGCCTCACGTGCCTCAGTGGCTTCAGCGGCTGCCCTTGGTACGGCATGCCAGCACCTGGCGGGACAAAGTTGAATGTTCTGGGCTGGATATTCCCAACGGTGACATCTTGGCTTTTAACAAGAAGCCTGGCTTTCACATTTTGCCGGCACTGCGCCCCTGGAAAGGGTAAGAGCGGGCTGCCGTTGGTGGGGGACGGCGCAGCTGCCGGCTCCTCTTGCTCCACGGGCACCTGGGGGCCATAGAGCTGCTGCTGCGCTAGTCTCTCCAGCAGCTCCTTCTTCCTGGCACCCGCCTGCTGTTGCCGTCGTAACTCCTTCTGTTTCAGGATTTCTTCTCGGAGGCGCTTCTGTTCTTCTATCTTTAAGCGATATAACCTCGTTTCTTCATCTTCATCCGGAAACTAAGATGGTAAACAGTTTACATCACTTTACATGGCAAGGTGACCAATTAATGTATTTTTACAAACTAAGCACATGAATTTCCCCCAAACCTCTCAATTAAGTATTGAAAGAAGGCATTCAAAATCTGCTTAAAGACTAAGTATAACTCCTTTCTCTAGGGAGGGGAAAATTACATAGCTAAAGCTCATTTGGAAAATCTTATCAGAATATTAAAAATGAAATAATGTAAATTTCCACTCATTTACAAGTTTGAAGCCAATTAAACTATCCATTTTAGATATCAAAATATGTTTTGGATGGGAACGGCAAGAGCAGCGAGGCCTGCCGTCACGTGAGTTTTATCTGGCTCCTCTCTGACAAACCAACAAAAGGTGGGGTATAAATGACCTGAAAGGCCCTGATTGGAACTATTGATTTTTCCTACAGAATTTTCAGCCTGAGCTCAAACTCATTTGTCACAGAATAATTGGTTGTAATGAACAGCACAAGTCAATCTTTCTGACCTTGAACTCATGCACCTCCTCAGAATCAAAATGCTGCCAATCTCAGTATTGGAATATTAATGGTATATAAGGAATGTCTTGAATATCCTAGCCCCAAACTAGTGTGAAAGTCTATCAAAAAATTATTTGGCCGGGTGTGCTGATGCACGCCTTTAGTCCCAGCACTTGGAGGGCAGAGTGGGACCCTGCTGAGAGGCATGAAGGATATGGGGTTAAAGGAAAGTTGAGACTGACCTGAAGCCCCAATAATCTCATCCTAAGACCAGCAGGAGTTTGGCTGACTCCTTCTCTCCCCAACCTCCAGCCACCTGGTGGGCCCCAGCGAACCTTGAAAAGTCCAGGCAATTCAAGGCCTGAGTTTACTGGAGTTCACATAATTCAGCCATAAGGTAATAACAAGGCCCAGGCAATGAGAAAGTCCTTCCAGATTATCTATGCAGCTGGCCCCTAACAATCCTTTCATGAGACATCCACAGGCCACCCTGCCCTCGCCAGTCCCCTTGCCACTTATGCCCCTGCCTCTCCTTTCCCTCCTGCATAAAAGCACCTTCCCCAACCTAATAAGTGAGCTGTTCACTGCAACTATCTCCTGAGAGTTCTTCCTCTCGTCAGCTCACTGCTGACCCAAGACTCTATTCACCCAGCTCCATGGATGAACTGGTGTGTTAGTGTACAATGAACCCCCAAGTAACCTACAGAACCACAGTAAGAGGATCACCATGAGTTCAAGGCCACTCTGAGACTACATAAGTGAATTCCAGGTCAACCTGGGTGAGACCCCACCTCAAAAAAAATTTTTTTTAATTAAAGAAATTAATTTTCAGAAAAAGCACCAAGTGAAAAAAAATTTGTAATATTCTATAAAAATCAACTAACTATTCACAGACCCTTTACCAAAAAATGTTAATATTTCATCTATTCAGAATCTGTATAAACTTGTGCATGGAAACCAAACAGTGCAGCTGAAGAATCAGTTGGCAACCCTGGCTGCTCAGCCCACAGGCAATTCTGACCTGCTATCCGCCAAGCCTAAGACAGGCAGGCAGGTGAATGGCAGTTACCCCAATGGTATACAGAACCAGAAGACACTGCAGTGCAGACAGTCCAATAGCAGGGGATGTGGGCAGCATGCAGAGGACAGAGAGCAGCACACACACCGAATAGGACCCCAGAAAGCACAGGAGTAATTACAATTCATTGGCATTTTTCCCAAGCAAATCAGAAAGGGTTAAAGTATGTTTCAGGAATACAGATAGAAATACTTTAGATTATCATTTGTATTATTACCAACTGGGTGAATAATGTAAGACAGTAAGGCACATTTAGCAAAATAAACACTTCAAAGTATAATCTTGGTCCCATTTAAGTATATAGAAACATTTTTTTTTTTTAAATTAAGACAGGGCTGGAGAGGTGGCTCAGCTGTTAAGGTGCTTGCCTCTAAAGCCTAAGACCCAGGGTTCAATTCTCCAGAGCCCCATCCCCCATATCTCTGCTTACAAATAAAATATGAGTAACTGCTTAAAAAAAATTAAAACATCCAACTTATAGCACATAGAAACTTACAGAATACTAGCTCAATTGACATGAAATGAGTGCAACCACTATTACTATGTATTACCTATATGAAGGATTTAATGTTTTTGAACCAAGCCAGATTATACTTAAAGAGTTCTGAGCTAGCTATAAAGACACTACTAAATTTTGGGACCCTTGGGGGAGAGGGTACTACTTGAGATTGAATCTAGGGACCTCCTGCAAGCTAGACAAATGCCTTACCCTTTGTCTTTTATGACTTTTCATTTTGAAGAGGGGCTGCATTGCCCTGACTGGCACTAATGCCACTGTCAAAGCCTTTGCCAGGATCGCTGACAAACCCCAAGAGGAGCTCCATATCCTTGAGAGTCAGTGTGGCTTTTGGAAAAGGTGGTTGCAAGATCAAGGGAATGAGAGCGAGTACAAGGGCCCAGGTTGAGGTGGAAACCACAACAGTCCATCATTAACCAGATCTGCATAGTCTCAGTCCCCAGAAAGGGCATGTCCATCCTGTACCAGCCCAATCCCTTGAGATCTCCTCCAGTCATCCAGCTGACCAAGCTGTACCACTTGGCAATGAAGTCTCACTTTCCCATGATGCTGAGCAACACCAGATTCCATAGCACTGAGCCCAGCTCTCCAGAGGGGAAAGGCTACTGACTGGGCAAGGCTTGGCTACATCTCATCAGACTGCTTCTACATAATTTCATTTCATCAGATGTCTGGAACTCAGTTGAAGGGAAGGCAGTTACCATCACTGAATCTGCTGCAAGTATTGGCCTGGCTCAATAGTTAATCAATACTGGGCTTTCCTCAGAGATGGGGGGATGCAGAGCAGCTAGAGCAGTGCAAAGTCACCCATAACCAAACCCTTTCTGCTGTTCACGGCCACCACCCTTGATCCATCTATCTGTGTGGTTTCTGAGTAGTCAGTGGTTTGTACATTTTATCATCCACTCGAGATTTTTTTTAAGTGTTTTAATTCCTTTCCCTGTTCAACTGAGATCGTCCCCCTTTTCTATTTTTGCTCATGAATTTTTGTTTTCATGGTTATGTAAGAGTAGAATATTGATACATTTCAGTTAGTTCTGTGAAGAATTTTTCAAAAACAATTAAAAGATGGGCTGGCGCTTTTACTTTGTGAATAGGAACTGGATACACAGTGGAAAGTGAGGGAAAAACAGTGTTCAGCAAAGGCTATTTAACTGCATTGGGTCTAAGTACATTGATGCTTATGTTAAATTATGTAAGACTGGCAAATAAAGAAAATATATTATTTTCCCATTGCTGTTCAAACTATGAAGTGGGGTTTTTGACTCCTTGTTTAATGAAGACACATGCTTGGGTGAAGGGGACTCTTGAGATTTCACAAAGACCTTTTCTTTCTAATAAATCTAACCTTGTGATTGGGGGGGATAAAAAATAAAAACAAAACCATGTTAAGTGGTTAAGAAAGGATGACTACATTCTTAGCTGAGGACATATTTCATGTCATCATTCTATTAAGAGATATAATAATTCATTAAATCCAACATAAATTTTATTTATAGTCACGTTACCTTCCATGTACTGCTCTATGGCCAGGGTCCAGGTACCTGCCCTGCCTTATTTCATCCTTCGTTATTAGGTAAGAGAAGCGAGGATTAAACCAGTGACACTGGATCTTCGTGGCATGGCTGTTAAGCTAAAAGGAGGACAAGCGGGCAGTTTGGGACTCTCCCTGCACGAATGCACTAGGCCCAGAGCTTACGAGGAGACCTGCTCTACATGGCGTTATTCAGTGAGAGTTCCTACCTCTGGTTCTGTTTTTGCTTCTTCCTTCGGCTGAGCCCCAGGGCTCAAGGGCTTGACTTTTGCTTCTGTCTTTCCCGGAGCACTTCTGGAAGCTGCCACAGTCCTGGCAGGTGGAGATGTACTGATGATGGGCTTCACCTGAGCTGCTGGCGTGGAGGAGCAGCGACTGCTACTCATTTCTATGACGTGTGATGGTGCTATGGGTAATTCACGAAGATTGCTGTTTCTAGGAGCAGTGGGCTGCATCTGCTGCAGAGGGCGTTTGCTGACATTCTGAGATGCTGCATTCTAATCCAAAAAGAAAGAAAATCGAGTTTCAATGGTAAACATGGTGGGAAGAGTGTAGCAGGGTACAGTGAGTATAAGCAAGCAGACTGTTCTCAGCAGTAGCTGACTTCTCCTTTAAGGGAACTTTCTTCTTGGAAGCTATGTTTTTATGCATAGGTGCTATGTATCCTAATACTGAGGACTCAGACTAGTTATATAAGTCAGACCAGGTAGCCTTTCTGTTAACTAAGGTTTTTTTGTCTTCTGTGTGTGTGTGCGCGCGCGCTATGTGTGGTGTGTGTGCAGACGCAGATGCGTGAAGTGCACATGTATGGAAACATGAAGTGTCCTCCTCGATGGCTCCTCGGCAAGCTTCACAGAGAGACAAGTCTTTCCGTGGACCTGGAGCTGCTGATTTCGGTCAGACAGGCTGACCAGCAAGCTCTAGCAGTTTTCTGGTCTGTGCTCTCCAAAGGACTGTGGTTGTGTGGCCACGCCCCATATTTTTCTTTTTAAACTATGGGTACTAGAGACCAAACTCAGGACCTCTCACCTAACTCAAGGATCCAACTGGATTGACGGCATACTATTTTTACTTAGTCACAAAGTTAAAGTGGAAGAGGGGCATAAACCTCAGATAAAACACAGCTCTACTTGAGGCAAGATTGGGGATGTGTGGGAGCGACCTAGGACCTAACAAAGTCAGAGATGCCAGAGACAACTGCACTGAGCTTCACCCAGGTCCAGAAATCCACATCTAAGACAACCAGGCTCCTGAGAGCTATGTACCATTGTGGCACACGTTACAGGGTCTCTCTTGTATACCTGAAAATCCCTTTTCTATTGCTTACAAATTTTTGAGTCAACATTACCAAAGATGCATAGACACGGGTATTAGGAAAAGTGAAGTTCAAGGTAACTAAGGGAAATGCTTGGAGGTAAGGAAGCCAGTATTTAAAGTAGAAGGACAGGAATAACTCTAAATGTCAGCCTAACTCAATTTCTTGAACAGTAAATTCAGTTTGTTATTTAATGAAAGACAAGGCAAGGACTGCTTCCTTTTATTTTCAGAGCAACCTATCATGTCCAGGTCCTTTTCCATGAATGACAAACCACACACTTGCTGGCAGCATTCAGAAATTTAACCCCACAGATAAATGCATGCAGATTTCCCATAGCTGAGTGAACTGTGTATTCTGTTCTCTGCTGTATTCTCAGAAACTTGTTATATGCCTGTTAACCAGGCAGTCAGTGAATTCGCACTTATTCAGAGTGAAAGACATGGAGATAATCCATGTATGAACACCTAAGCCACTACACAAGTTCAATGACCACCAACCAACAGTACTCTCTAAAGTCATGTGTCTGTTAATTAATATAATTAACGTCTACCACTACAGAAACACCTAGATACAGGAAAACAAAGTGTTTTTAAGATACAAAATTCAAAGTTATTGATTCCTATAGTTCAAAAAAATTTGCTAACCATTTTTTTAAAGCCCCAGATTCCCTTGAGGGAGGGAATCAACACTGGGAAATAACGTAACTCAGAATTATGATTCTCAAATTAAAAGAAGACAGCCATACTCACATGCCGTAGCCCCTGGCGTGGAGCACACTGCATCCGACTGCTACTGGGCTGAGCCTGAGCAGTCTGCACGTGTGGCCTGAACTGAGGCTGAGACATTGGCATCAGAGGAGGGGGGGGAGCAGAAAGGTGGTGGTGATGTGGCTGGTGCTGGGGGGGAGGCTGGTGCTGCGGGGGTGGCTGGTGTGGAGGCTGGAGCGGCGGCTGGAGAGGGGGCTGGTGCTGCGGCTGGGGCGGCTGCGGCTGTGGCTGCGGCTGGTGAGGAGGTGGCAATGGAGGGTGCAAGGGCCCCTTCCAGTCCAAAAAAAAAGAGAAACAATGGTTTGCAAATAGATGTAACTTGGCAGATTCCAATTCTGTTTTCCTTAAAAACTTCAACACAAAAGGAAACTTTATGACACCCCTTCACTTGCGTTGCTAAGGAAGGTAAAAGCATCATACATGCAACAGGTCAACAGAAGGACTGCAGCTCTAAGGACATGCGCATGTATGCACCCTGCAGCTATGCTCCTGCTATACATCCTAACACACCCTACAGCTCTACTCCTACTATAATGCCAACAATAAGACTAAAGCACAGGAAGAAGATGCACAAAGGAACACTGCTACCAGCAGAGGGCACAGAAACATGTCAAATGCTGGTGAGCAGTAGCACATCCCCTCTCCTCTAGTGTGGGAGCCAGGAGAGCAGTGTTTACGACTTACATGGCACCCCTCACCTTCTGAGACAGCTTCTAAGAGGGCCAAGTACATTCTCAAGCATGCCCTACTATGATTAGCAACACAACCTATTAAAAATTCAGAGTGGCACTTTTCAGATCCCTAAATCACTTTTTCCATCTTCCCTAGTATTAAGGAAATAAAAATGATGTCAAAGTTGCCTATAGTACACAGTCTGTTTAAAAGTTCTACTCTTATCCTTCAAATAACCACAAACTAGTAGACTTGTGTTAAAATCTGAAACATTGTCCCTTAGGTCTGTCTCAGCTGCATACCTGCAGGTTAGGCTGTGTGTGTGTGGGCAGAAACGGCTGTCCCGGACTGGGCAGGAACGGCTGTCTAGGAGGAATGAAAGGCCGAGCAGTTGCTGATCCTGGCTGGCTAAAGTGCAGGATCCCCACTGGACCTGGGGGCTGCAGGGCTGGTCTTACAGGCCTCTCCCTTGGGAACACTGGCTGCTGTCCTTGCTGAGTAAATGCTGCTCCAGGCTGAGTGAATGGTAAGGGACTCTGAGCAGGGACCTGATGGCTGCTATTCAGAAGTGTGGGAGGAGGAGGAGGCGGAGGGGGACTTCGCTGCTCCAAGAAAAGATGGCTGGGGAACCTTGGTTCACCTGAAACTAAACAGTAAAACATTACCTTCAGTTAGAAATAGCATGCTTATTAAACAAGCAATTCTGGAAAACATTTCATGCCCCCCAAATGATGGTAGCACACTATAGATAGAATTCTAGATTTTTCCTCTTTCTAAAGTCTTTCTGGATCATCGTCTGTAAACAACATCCTTCTCTGTGAGATTTCACAGTTCAGATGATACCACTGTTTAATGTTGTCTAAGGCTAGCATCTGAAAGGACTGGAAGGACTGCTGTGGTACAAAAGCCCAACATTACTGACAAATTTCCTGCTGAGAGCTAAATTCTGCTATTACAATCACTGTGCAGGTCCATCACTCCATGTGCCTCTGCCACCCCCTTCTGTGCCCGTCATTCCCCTTTTACCTCCCAAGAAGAAAGGGTCTCGGTCCTGTGGTGGGGGTGGGGCTCTCCACTGGTCTTGGAGAGGAAGTCGTGGCGGCTGGCTAAAACTGTTGGGAACAGGTCCAGGTGTGTGCTGTGGAAATTCTGGAGGGCCCTAAGGAACAATAATGGAAAACAAGATGAAATAAAAATTATCCTTAGTTCAATAATGTATACATGATTCTGAGTTTTCCTCTGAAAAGATCAAATAACCTATCTCCTGTTGTCAGCCCACATCTGTCTATAGAAATGAGTATATATGTGTGTTTAAATATATAAGTATATACATGTAAGAATGTCAGGCTACAGAATAAATGATTTTTCTATAATGAAACAGTCAAGTATCAAAATGCAACATCAAGAAATTAATTCGATATACCACACCACGACAAAGCACATGACAGCGCTCTCACTGACGCCCATGCAGCTGTAGACCTTACGTACCTGTTTATTCAAAGACTGAATGTCTTTTCTTTGGGCATTCATCGCATTTATCTTCTGCTATTCTCAGCTATCTATGTAACACAACCATAAGCTACTGCTATGAAGCTGTTGTACTTCAAAAATGGAAAAAGACATCCCATTTGTACCACAACAAAATGCAGCAACCATTAACGGAAACTGTGAATGCTTTAGAAATCAAAGTACTACAAGAGAAATAGCACAGATGGCTGACAAAAAAAAAAAAAAAAAAAAAAAAAAAAAAAAAAAAAAAAAAAAAAAAAAAAAAAAAAAAAAAAAAAAAAAAAAAAAAAAAAAAAAAAAAAAAAAAAAAAAAAAAAACCCAAAAAAAAAAAAAAAAAAAACATTTTTTTAAAGCTTAAAGTTTGGCTGGCATACAGCTCCATGGTAGAAAGCTCGCCTAAGCATGTGTAATAACCTATGTTCAATACCTAGCAATACACACCCTTATAGACACTTTTTAGTAACTATGTTGCTAGAATTCCACAGAGCCAGAGATAAAGGAAAACTGCTTCAAATTCCACTTGACCTTTCACATATTCATTTGAGATTTAAAAAAAAAATGTGTGCGTGTAGGCATGCTAGGGTCTCTTGCTGCTAGCAAAGGAATGCAATCCAGCTTTAAGAGGGTGACTGAATAAATGAACCCAGGCTGGCAGGCTTTGCAAGCAAGTGCCTTTAACAAATGAGCCACCTCCCCGCTCAATTGGGATGTTAAACCTTATAAAAGCAACAATACCTATATACAAATCTTACTCCAAAAGAAATGATGAACTTCACTAAAAGAAAGTCAAAGGGTGGCCCACATCTTTAGCGCCAGCACTTGGAGGCTGGCACAGGGAGATCCATGTGAGTCTGAAGACAGCCTGAGCCAGAGTTCCAGGTGAGTCTGGGCTAGAGTGAGAGACCCTACAAAAAAGGCGGGGGGGGGGGCAGAAGGAGAAGAGCTATCATCAAAATTGCTTTTGATTCACAATCACCTCATCCATTGGAAGTAACCCAGTACTTCTCAACTGTTAAGAATCAAGCGTCTCCTCAACCACAGAAGTTTCTCAGGACAACAGACAGTGGTTAATGCAGAGATGAACAGCTGGCAACATTACCAAAACTAAGGAGTACTATGGGCTCAACCTCCACCAGGGCACCTAAACACCATCCCATCTCAGGCTCGGGATGCTTCACCAAAAAGAGGAAGAAAGAATGTGAAGCAGGAGATTGGGGAGGACATGGCATTTATCCTCATGAACTCAAAACAGCTGTGATCACCTCTTCACCATGGATGGGAGAAGGATACATGAGACCTCAGACCTCCCAGAGTAGCTGATGGTCCCTAAGGGTTGCTAGGAGAGTGGAGCCAGGTTCATCAGTGGTGTAGCCACTGGGAAGTTGCCCATTCCACGGTAGACAGCCTCCCAGCCATGTTCATGCAATTCTAATTTAATCATGGGTTAAAAAGAGGGAGTGACACGAAATATGGGGTTCATGGGGAATAAGAAGGGTATTGGGGAGCAATTGGGAAAAATCAAAATATGTAATTACATCTATGAAAATGCCAAAATGCTGGAGGCCCAGCAATGCTGAAAAGGGAACACTGCTGTGCCACCAGCTCTAGGCTAACTTGCACCCTGGAAATGGTAATAATGTCACATTCAAATGTGACAACCATTCCAAAAACAAAGTATCAGGAATGCACTGAAAATCAGCACACAGGAACCCCAAAGCCCAAGTTCTTACAGCTATTGTTGGCCTCTATCCACACTACCCAAAGGCAGACTAAGTTAGAGAAAGCAATGAGGACAGTCATCCATGCTCACAAATCATTATAAACATGCCCGTCAGATGCTAGAAGGAGCATTTCTATCAACTTATTAAACTCGAATACAGAGTTTCCAGACTTGCCTAGATTCTCTAATGGGCAAATGCCTTCTTGTTATAAATATTCTCACTCCTTTTATGAAGTCAATAAAACACATGGTATGCATATATACACATCTACCAAAAAATAATACTGTTATTTCTAGGTAACTTAAACACTCTTTGTGAAGCACAGCATGAGTAGTCCATCTTTGGTTTTAAATCTTTTTTTTTAATTCATTTTTTTATTTATTCATTTTCAAGCAGAGATACAGAGAGAGAGAGAGAGAGAGAGAGAGAGAGAAAGAGAGCGAGAACGCACCAGGGCCACCACATTGTGGGTCTGGCTTATGTGGGTCCTGGGGAATTGAACCCGGGGCCTTAGGCACTGGAGGCAAGTGCTTTAACCGCTGAGCCATCTCTCCAGCCCGGTTTTAAATCTCAACAATATTCTAAACACATACAAATTGAACATTCTTAATCTGAAAAAACAAAAGGCTATTTACCCTTTAGTAATTCCCACTAAAAAAAGTTTCAGATTTCAGATATTTGGATTAACAGTACCCCCCCCAAAAAATTCATAGTCAACATTCCACATTTTAAAAACTCTGATCTGACATACCATAGTGAGATTCAAAATTTTGTGGCTGTTTAAGTAGGCAAAGGTTATGCATTTGTAGTGGTTTGAGTTAGGTGTCCCCCATAAACTCCTGTGTTTTGAATTTGGTTCAAAACTTGGTTCCCATTTGAAGGCAATTTGGGAGATGGAGCCTTTGGAGGAAGTGTGTTGTTGGGATGGGCTTAAGGGAGTTACAGTCAGCTCCCCTTTGCTAGACTTTGGCTCAGTCTCGGCTGCTGTTGTCCATCTGATGATGTTGGCAAGGAGGTGATGTCCAGTCTCTGTTCTACAATCCTTCCCCTGCATCATAAAGTTTCCCTTAATAAAGACTGCAAGCAAAAATAAACAACTTTCCTCGCATCTGCTATTTTTTGGTCAGGTCTTTGTCCCAGCAACTAGAAGGTAACCACAATAGGAAGATTCTGAAGCAGTAGTTTAAATGTTCCTTGGGGTGACTCAACCTGGCTCTAATTTGTGGAGAGGTCTAACTGATCACATGATCTCCAACCCCAGCAAACTAACCATTCTGGCCCTTTCTGATTAGACAGTTGTGTTCATGAACTGTCTACTTCCCTGGGGAAGGGAGCACAAGGCGGGCTCCAGACTCACACAGAGGAGTCCACTAGCACGTGCGGAGACACTCCTGGATCAGCTGAAAGGGCAGTGCTCCAGCCTAACCAGCCGCTATCTGATAGGTATAGCACTCAGAAGTAGAATCTTGAGAGATGTAAATGTATCAAGCCTTAGGTTAATGACACCAGCCTAAAGTCCTATCAAAAGCCATTTTAAGGTTGGGTGTGGTGGCGCACACCTTTAATCCTAGCACTCAGGAGGCAGAGGTAGGAGGATCCCCATGAGTTTGAGGGCACCCTGAGATAACATAGTGAATTCAGGCTCAGTCTGGAGACCCTAACTCGAAAAACAGAACCAAAAAAAGCCATTGTAGCCTGTAAAGGGTAATGATAAGTGAGTGCTTTCTTCAAATAACCTGAGTGGTGGTCAGTGACAAGTAAGTTAGTTCTGTTCACACTAATGACTCAGCAGGTCCTCCACCTCACCTGGATGTGAGTTTATTTGGGGAAGACTCCACTACCTACCCTGGGTATGAATCCTGGGTAAGCAGAAACAAGGCCAATTCAGTGATGGATAGATGGTACAGGGTGAGAGGAGCTGTAGAGCCCAACAAACTCAGAAACAATGTGGCTGCCATTGTGTGTGAAACTGTGAAACAGCTTAGGCAATAGCGTGGTCAACTGGATTAGGGGCAGGCCTTTGTTACTTAGTTACATGGCTGGACCTGAAGGAGTGGGTCTGAATCAAGGATCACATATCCACTACTCTAACGACTGTCAAAGAATTAAGTAACTGCCCTGTGAGAGTCTGGCAAGACAGTCAGGACCCGAGGCACTGTTTCGAAGACGGTGCTGGCACTACTGTCCATATAGGGCCCATTACCTAAACACAGAGCCAAGAAACAAAAACTCACAGTGTCAAGATCACAGCACTGTGTTAGGATTTTTACATCATACATCACTTAACCACATCAAAGACCCGGGTGAACACAGCCAAAATAACAGAAACGCCCCTCACACTGGAGCACCTGGTTTACTGTGTGCTCTATGCAATTTAGCAAAGCACAGTGGCTGAGAAAAAGTCACCCCAAGGTTCTGGGATGTGACTATTATGCAAACACTCCTGTGCCACCACACTGTCAAGAACCTCTGTAACTGCATGGGTCTAAAGGACAGTACACAATCACTCCCCCCCACCAAATGCAGAATTATTTTAAGACTGTCAGTGAGTTGTGACTATTGCACTTACAGAAGTTTTAGTACCAATATAATTCTACCATTTGAAAGAAAAAAACTACCTTAATCCTTCAAAATAACTGTTCTGTTTTGTTTTTCTTTATATCCCTTTAAAAGTCCAAGGTAAAAAAAACTATTCTCTTGTATAACTCTTATACAAATTGTACTTTTACTTTTTTGCATCTCTTGTTAATTACATGATGTTATCAACATTAATCCTATTCAGGAAGAAGTGATCACTTCAGTTACAAAAAAATGATGGAAATTTTGCATAAATTGCTTAACAAAGTTAATCACATAAAACCAAGAATAAAAAGGCTTCACCAGCTATTGTGTGACTTATCAGCTTCCCTGAAAGGGTCAGTCAGTATGTTTTAATAAGACTAATTAAATACCTTAACAATGTCATTGAAACTTCATGAATCTTTCAATAAATTATAACCTCCCTGTATAGCATGTTTCCATTTATAATCTCACTCAAAATGCAAGGAACTCTAGAGAAGGCAACTGACACTTAAGAACACCTCTCAGTTCAGTCTGATTAAGTGGGTTAGAAGCAAAGAATAAAGACCACCAGTGACCCCTGACAGAATTAAAATTGCAGCCCCCTATCACAATGTGGTAATCCTCTTATCTCAGCATTTAACACAGATTGTTTTTCTTTTTTTCTTCTTCTTCTTCTTTCAGGCTGTGCCTTATTTAAATGCCTATTCAGTTTCCTGGAAGGTATTATTATATTTATAGATGTAAGTTGAGCATTTTGAAGAAATACTGGGTTTAAATGACACCAGATGGATTTAAGTAAGGCTCCAGCAATGAAACTAGACACTCACTACACACTAAAAACTTCTGTGAAGCACAAAATACTACCTGTGCTAAACCTACCAAAGGACCTCACCTTCTTTCACAAAACAAAGCCTTTTACATTCCTGCAAAGTCCTGCTACTCAGAGCAACCCATGAAAAGAGGCCCTACCAGGAAATTCCCTACTTGAGTTATCAAGACAGTCAGCTTTGTGGAGTAGGTTCAGTTTCTTGGGTTCTTTTCTTCCCCTTCCTTCCCCCAGTGTGTGTGCAGGCGCGAGCACGCGCAAGCTCTACAGAATCTTGTGAGGACAGAACTGTCCTCTATCAAGCCATGATTATATAGATGTAGGCATGGGCCAGAACCCACAGAGCAGTACACCATAAAAATGGTATTTAAGCAAAAAAGAAAATTCTAATCATTTAGAATTGCTTTTTGATGCTTTTAGAAACTCTTTCAAAACTTATCTGTAAACCCCACCACCACCTATGACCCACCATATGCTTGAACACTTGCTTCCCAGCTGGCAGGGGTGTTTGGAAGGGTTATGGAACCTTTAGGAGGTGGAGCACTGCTGGAGGAAGTGGGTCACTGGAGGTGGCGAGGCCTCCCTTCGTCTTCACTCTGCGCTTCCTGGAACCAGCAGCTTGCACTCCTGTCCCTATGCCTTCCCCGCTATGGGGAAGATGAAGTATAACATGAATCTGTTCACTGAAATCAACCCTTTCCACCCTTAATCTTCTTGTAAGATATAGCAAGAATACAATACGTCTTCAAAAACTCCTGGGAAAGTAAATACTGAAAGAATTCTTCATGGGGTACAGCACAAAAATCAAGAGCACAGAGGTTTTCTTAACACTGACAGCAGTTCCAAGACTTAGTATTGCTGCCCAACAATACAGATGGAATGCTGGCCTGAAGATTTAAGTCTATTACATGGTGCTATCTACCTTGAGAGGATTTTCTGGAGGTGGTATTGTCCATTTAACAGCTTTCCATAGCCAAAAAGTAAGCTATTTTGCTTGGCACCCATTTTATAATGCAGGTTTGACAGAGTAGCTCAACAGTTACTCCTCAAGAAGCCACTTTGATGTATTTCCGTCACTATTTCCTAGCCTCGGAGCTGTGGGTGCAGCTTTTAGCCTTCAGCAGAGTCAAAGCAAAGGGCCGCTGCACTTGATAAACCACCTCATTTAACAGCTGCATCCACTGTGTTTAGCTGTTCCTGCTACTGCTGTAAATGGGAATTCATTGATATGATTAAATTTGATGGTATGATAATGTATGGTAATCATGATTAATCAGAAACCCAGGAGCTTTAAAGTAAAGAATGTTGGCTATTGTGCTGCCTGCATTTTAAACTGTGTTTTCTCCTTGAGAGCCTGACAATACTTGACAGTTGGAAGGACCTCCTACCACATTCTCCTGCTTCTGCTCAAAAAGCTCTGGGAAGAGACAATGCCCATCACCCTTGCCCTACCTTACCTGCTCACACTTAAGTATCAGGTGTCACCACCATGCCACAGAACAGTGAGCTCGGAAGAGCAGGGCTCTCCTTCCTGAAGAGTAGAAAGTCCTGATTCTTATCTGCAGGGCTCTCGTCAGGAAGAAATGTGATTTGCTGCAGCATCTTCTCAGACATGGTTTGCATGAAATGGTGTTCAGGAGGCATCAAGCAAGCCTCAATCACCAACACCTGATCCCACGCACCACAGTGCCACACGGAGTCCCTGGCACAGGCGCACACCAGTCTCAGCCTCAGCTGCCCGGTCACCTTTCAAACAGGTTCTGTTTCTACTCTAAACAAAGAGCACTAGGAAATTCACCAACAGCCTGCCAACTTGGTATTTACCTGCCTAACAGAAATCAAGGGACTGAAACAGTGTGAACACCCCAGACAAAGAATCTTCCACAAAAACAGAAACTAGCCAGGCACAGCGGCGCACGCCTTTAATTTCAGCACTCAGGAGGCAGAGGTACAGGATCACTGTGAGTTGGAGGCCACCCTGAGACTACATAGTGAATTCTCACTAGAGCGAGACCCTTCCTCCAAAAAAAAAAAAAAGAGGAGGGGGGGAGGAAGGGGAAGACAGACCAGCAACTGGACTGAAAATGAAACAGCTAGGTAGACAAAGCCTCAATGTAACACCCTAAAGTATTGTGGCAATTAGCATTTTATGTGGCACTAAGGAGGAAAAACTTCAAATACAATGTATTTTTGAGGACAAACCAGGACTGAAAACTATACTCTCACTTATTAATGACAAAAACACCAGAAATATAGTCTAAATTTTCTGTTTTCTCCCATTGGAGTTTTGTGATTTTCTTTTACAAATATGTTCATGTCAATATCATACATTTTGTGTTGTCTGTTTATCATTTTTGTCATTTATTTTCCAGATTTTAACTCTCATGTAACTTGTTACAATGCCAAATAGATACTATCAAAATGTCATCAAGTTAAAAAACAAACAAACAAACAAAAAACCACCAGGGAAAGCCTTCATGCAGAAAGAAACCAAGACTATTAGAACAAAAGTCAAACAGAAACAAACAGAACACGTGACTAAAAAGTAAACTAGCTATCCCTCTTCCCATGAAAACAAAACCAAGTGCTAGGAAATTACAATTCCAAGTCTGACAGGAGCTGAGATGCTTCTCCCCTAGCTGCCCAGCTCCTGTAAGCACTCCCCACTTAAATAACACCCAGAAGAGTACTACTGATTCCAAATGAACATGAAAACCAGCCCATCATGACATGATATTGAGATTTTTTTCAAATATTTACAAAAGAGAGTTGTAACTTTGATGTGGAAATATCAACTAGCCACTTAGAAATAATTAAAAGAAATGTCTCAAGTTAGGGCTAACAGCTAAGTCTATAACTAAAATTAAGTAAACAATAAATCTGATTTTTAGCCTGAAGCCTACATTACAGTGCATGTTAGAGAATCCTTAAATGGATGGTAAGTATCAGAAACCACCTAGGGGTGAGGACTGACATAACCAAAGAGCCAGGGCCCAAGTGCCCAAAGCTAAAGCAACTTCTTAGGAGTTTGTTTTTCCTTATAATTTGTCACTTAGACATTTAAATCTTTGTTCTAAAAGTTTATTTAATTCTTCAAGTAAGTCATTAACAGAAAATAAAAATGTGAGTTGGACAACAAGCGTAGCTGAAAATATTCTATTTTGGTCCAAGATTTAAAAACAATGTTAAATATCCACATGAAAAACTTGAAAAGAGAGGGGAAGGGGAGGGGAGAGGGGAAGAAAAGAAGGAAAGGGGGAAAGGAAAGGAAGAAGGAGAGGACAGGAGGGGGGAAGGAAAAAAGAAAAAAGCCAACTCACACCAATAAATCTGACTGTCACTTAGGAAAATGTCTGAATCATTCCTAGACTTTTCAGCAACTTTCAAAAACTGACATTTAAAGCAAGCAGTTTACCACTGCTAGAGAAGAGCATGAGTCCTTTCAAGACCCGAAAAGCTAGAGGTACTTTTCTGTCTGCCCTTTGTTCTTCAGTCAGTGCCACAGAGGTTTCTTTACAGTTCAATATAATCCTACAGAGGCAATTCACTTATTACTTTTGAAAACATGAGTAGAAGATGACGACTCGTTCTATGCAGGACTTCCGATCACTCCATAGTGAAGCACAGTGTGCATTTATTTACTCAGCAACTATGTGCTTGTACCTTCTGCACATGCGTCCCTGGCTAAGCCTGCATGCTGAGCACAGGATGACTGTGTTCATCTGCACACATTTCACCAGATAATCTCATAAATCAACTGGCGAGAGAAGCAGGGGTGCACTCTGTATAAGGCTTTGTCTAGGATAGCATCTCTCCTGGGAGTGGGGAGCAGAGGAAAGACAGCTAGACATGTCTTCCTACACACAATGGCCAAGTTCATGAAAACTGGTGCAGGCTTCTTTCTGGATTCAAATACAAAAAATCAAATAGACTCTAGTGAATCTGAAGTTAGACTGCTTAACTTGAATGTTCTATCATTTGTGTTCGAGTTAGAGAGAGACAGGAAGGTTCGTTAGTCAAGAGACCATTTAAATATCTCCTCCCAAAAATCAGATCGCTTGCCCTAAACTCAGACTCTCTGGCTTACACACAAATGTCATTCAAATTTCATCACAGGATCTATTCCCCACCACCACCACACACACAATTTTTTAAAAGAACATGAACTCAGAGCTTTATTATAATCAAGAACAGATTACATAAATCAAGCCAAGAACCAAAGAAAGTAAAACGCACACCCATGGTTCCACACTCCTCTTCTGGTGACAGGTGAGGTGATGGAAGTATTGGAGCACCTGCCTGATTTTAAAACTCTGCCCATGAGTAGAAACTTTAATTTAAAAACAGGAAACAAGATGGCTCATTAATGCTAGTAGTTTTTTTGAAAAACAACTCTCATTTTTAGTTCCAAGCTGATACATATACCCACATATCCGAGGTGCCTGTAAAAAAATGACTGGACTTAACAGGGCTGTGACAAAACAATTCCTATCATCAGGGTGAAAGTCATCTCACGGATGATCCTGATTCACCAGTTTCGCCGTTAAGATGAATTCCACTCAGACACCCACAGACTTGAAGCTTCTGTCATGTATGACATGACTGCATGTGGCTGGAGTGCTGGACACGGGGCATTAACACCCCAGTCAAGACAAACAGGAACAGATGCTACTCACCGGGAATCTCTGGGGTCCCACAGCAGGCCTCGGCTGGCTAGGAACCGGCAGCAAGGGCACTGCAAGGAAACATCTTGGGTTACAGTCCTTTCACATCCAGACCCATGGGAAAGGGGGCACCAGACCAAGTGTGACAGAGAGTGCATGTTGCTCCATGCACCATCCACAGTGGTGTTAGGGTTACACTTGGCTACACACTTGGTACTTTTAACCACTGCGTCCAATAAGAGTGTTCTTTCCCCTAGCACACAACATCACAAGTGGAAGCTGGAGTTTAAATAGAGAATTACTACACAGAGTTAAAATTACAACAAAAGAAGACAGTATTCCTCTAAAATAAAAACAGCTAGTTAGAGTGGGATATGATGCACTCACTTGTAACTACAGCACTCATGAGACCGAGGAAGGACTACCCCACGTTTGAGGCCAGCCTGGGTTGCACGGTGAGTTCAAGGCTAGTCTCAGATATTTAGAGAAAGCCTGGTGTCTGCCACATCCCTATTCAAGATAGTCAAGCTAGTAAACCCCAGCTATTCACAAATTTGAATCTAAATTTCCCAGAATTGTGAGAGGAGCAAGATGAAGGGAGGAATAGAGGCAAGCAGAGAAAGGCAAATGGTAAAATGTTCACACAGAGGTTCCAAGTAAATAAGCTGACACCTTTAATGTCTTTTTAATGTCTTCCTTCCACTCTGTCCCAAACTGGTATGCCAAAGGCTTGCAATTACATACCTTAACGGGATGCATTTGGAGATAAGGATTTTTTTAAATATATATTTTTATTTGCATATGTAGGGGGTTAACACACCTGGGCCTCTTCCTACTTCAAACAAACTCCAGACACATGCTCCACTTTTTCTGCTGTGTTCAATTCTCCAGTTCCCATGGAAAGCCAGGTGCACCAAGTGGTGTAGGTGTCTAGAGTTCATTTACAGTATGGCAAGAGGCCCTGACATGCCTATTCTCTCTCTCTCTCTCTCTCTCTCTCTCTCTCTCTCTCTCTAATGAATGGACGGATGGATGAACAAGAACGAACAAGTCAACAAATAAATTTAAAAGTAAAAATAAAAAAAGACATGGGCCCTGTGCTGGTAGGCATGTGTAGACACAACCACACAGGAGGACAGGGGGTCTTAAAGGGAATGAATGACTAATGCAAGCCCTGGGACAGCACAAAGGAGTCAGGCAAGAAGGGTGAAAAGATCAAGAAGGAAGAAATCATACATTTCTCTGACACGCTAGGAGGTCCAATATAAAGCAGTAGCTTTATCCTAATGGTGACATCAATACTGTCAAGAGAGTCCCTCACCTTGCCACATGCAAGGCCAGACTGTCACCGTCAGCCTTCTGCTCTAAGGTCTCACCAGACAGCCTTTGCATACTCCTGACCCACACGTATCAGTATGGGAGAGCCCATACCATTCTGCCATCTCCCACACACAAAGCTCCAACTTCTGAAAGTTCTCCTCTGCCTAGTGAAATTCCAAACTCACTATTGCCGTCAGCTCCTCAATGCTAGGACAAACATCCAACCAGATACAGCTCATGGGAGGAAAGGGTTTATTTCAAGATTATAAACTCCAGGGGAACACCATCAATGGTAGAAGCTGGCTTACTTCCACAAATCCAAGCAGAGAGACACCATCAAACAAGACAGCAAACACCAAAAAGCACAAACAGCCAGAGCTTAAACTGCTCTCCATACTCCTTAGGGCTGGACTCTCAAGATTCACCCCCCCAGTGACATTCCTCTTCCCCAGTAGAGCTCTGTCCACTGGAGACTCAAGATTCAAGCCCGAGTTTGGGGCCACACATTCAAACCACCACACTCACCATCAACAGTCCCTGACGTCTAGTGGAAAGGAACGTTCTCACTGAGAGGTGGAGTCCTTCCACAGCCCTGAACCCCATGTCACTTCAGAATCACTTACATCATCTTCAGCACTAGGTTTGTGTGTACCTGCCAGCACCCTGCTCCCTGTCCTTGGTTCCTGTGGCCACCTCAGCAAGGACAACCATATTCCTTTCCACATGGGTCTCAGCACCACCCTCTCTCTTCCCACCTCTCTACCTCCAGGACCCTGATTTCAACAACTGTCCCTTTCTCCCATCTGTTTCACCCAAGGCCATCATTTTGGGCCCTGCTTCCTCTCCTCTGCTTTGAAAGCCAGCTATCCATGAACACCCAGCATAGGGGGTATGACGGTGCTGGTCTTCTCTTCAGTAAGGATCTCAGCCCTGCACATGGTTTCCTACTTCTCCCCTCAGACCAGCCTCTCTCCTACTCCCCACTTTTCAGTGAGGCCATGGAAAAGAACTCTCCCTACCTCATGCTACCAGCAGTGCTGGACCACAAGGCTGTCCCCAGCCTCATCTCTCAGCTCCCCTGGACACCAGGTCCTGCCAGGCAAGCTTTTTCTCTTGCTTCTATCAATGATATTTTTTTCCTGCTTAGCTAATTCTTCTACGTGTGGGAAGTGTCCTCAAGCCCCCTCCCCCTTGTCATCTATGAGCAATTATTATCTCTTTTAAAGAATACTATCAAAAGACAGCCTGTCAGCATGCCCCCTTCCCACTCTGGGCCCACGGGCATCTCCCTGTCTCTTTCACCTCACCAGCCACCACCAGAATCCTGAGGCATCCTACAGCCAGGGTAGTCCACAGCCACCCACGACTAGCCACTTCCTCAGCTTCCTGTCCTGTCCCCTAGCACCCTGCCAGACATTCCTGCCACTCTAATGTCAGGTTGAGTATCTCAAGTCTTCCCCCACAAGTCTACACCCTCCCTTAGGGTTTTAGATCCTTCTATGTGCAAGCATACCCCAGCTTGTACTGGGAGCTCAGATTCCAAATCTGAACTCATCCAACTGCCAACTAGTTACCTACCTTCCACCTGCACATACAGCTGGTGTCTCAACACCACAGGTGATGGGCACTCCACTCTTCCAGGTCCTCACCCCCTGGCATCAGTCTTACCCTTTTCCCTACTCAATCCGCCTGCACTCATTGTGCCTCTCACTATCCCTGCTGCCACACCAGCATAGATCATCTCCTAGGCACCCTGGCGCTTGTAATCACCTCTTAGCCAGACACTCACAGCAGCCACAGGACCCATCTACAATACATGCTGCTCCTCCTCCCAACAGCCTTACAAGAGCTTACACATGAACCAGACCTGCATCTCTCCCTGGCTTTTGTCACCTCACTTGTCATGGTTTGATCCAGGTGTCCCCCACAAACAAATGAATGAGTTCTGATAGATCGATTCTCAGCTGGTGGCAGTTTGGGTTTTACAACCTCACTAGAGCAGTGTTGTTGGGGGCAGGCTTATGGTGGCTATAAGCCAGCTTCCCCTTGCCAGTATTTGGCACACCTTCCTGCCGCTGTTTGCAGTGCTGTGGCGGAGGTGACGTCCACCCTTCTGCTCATGCCATCATTTTCCCTGCCATGATGGAGTCTCCCCTTAAATCCGTAAGACTAACAAATCCATTCCTCCACAAGCCGCTTTTGTTTGGGTTCTTTCTGCACAGCAACTAGAAAGCTGACTGCAACAGTTTTGGTACTAGGATGTGGGGTCAGCTGTTGCTGCTAGAACCCTGATCTTATGGCTTTGGGCTTTGTGAAGTAATCTGCAGGAGGAATATGGAAGGATTTGAAACCTTGTCCTGAGAGACACCTTGGAGTGCTGTAAGTACATCTTGATGAACCACTCTGGTCATAGTTAAAAGACCTGAATACAATAAGAACTATGGACTGTGAGGTTTGGCTTACTAGGGTGAGAAAGAACTTTTTCAGGACTGCTTGCTGTGTTCTGCCTGCCTGTGTCCTGGGAACCTGTGCAGGGTTGCTTGACGTAAAGATGGACTGGCATGAGCAGATGGAGATGGCACAGAAAGAAAGATCTTTGGGCTGAAACTGCTGCCTGTTCACCTGCAATTGTTTGAGAGATGACAACCACTGAGATTGAGCCAGCTGGTCTGCATTGGAACAACAGGAAGAATGTGGACTCTTTGAAGTAAGGGGCCTGAATGCTTTGTTCCCCCCTGGATTAACAAATTGGTGGCCCACCTGGTTCTGTGGAATGTAACAAATGCTAGAAGAGAGGGTCATTGGATTTGCAACACAGTTTGTTTTCGAAAATGGCCATCGGCAATGTGAAGCAGGTGTTCTAGGTTGCCTGCATGGAAGCCCGATGAAGCCATGAGGATGAAGTGTGGGTTGCAATGGAGACCCAATAAGATGCCAGGACTATGGATGGCTGCCAAGGCGAGCTGCCAGCACCAGATGAGTAGCTGAGCCGGAGGGACGGAATCAAATCTCCAAGAGACTTGTTCAAATTCAGGATCATTGAACTTGGAGTTAGAGATTGATGATGCCCTGTTTGTTTTAAATCTTGTATTGGTTCAATCTGTTTTTGCCGTTCCTCATGTTTTGCACTGTGAATGTTTTATGCCATCATGGGTTTATTTTTTGGTATTATGGCTCAGTTGAAAGCTGTGGGGACTTAGGAATTGAGCTGAATGCATTGTATTTACATCATGTATGATTATTAGTTTGTGGGTGCCAGGGGTGGACTATCATGGTTTGATCCAGGTGTCCCCCACAAACAAATGAATGTGTTCTGAATAATCGATACTCAGCTGATGGCAGCTTGGGTTTTACAACCTCGCTAGAGCTGTGTTGTTGGGGGTGGGCTTATGGGGGTTATAAGCCAACTTCCCCTTGCCAGTGTTTGGCACACCTTCCTGCCAATGTTTGTAGTGCTGTGGCTGTGGAGGTGATGTCCATCCCTCTGCTCATGCCATCATTTTCCCTGCCTAGACGGAGTCCATAAGCCCTTCCTCCACAAGCCGCTTTTGCTTGGGTTCTTTCTGCGTAGCAACAAGAAAGCTGACTAAAACACCACTAAAGCCATATTGGTCACTTTTTAATTACTCAAACCCAAGACACGAGCTCACTCTGAATAGTTCCAAACACCTGTGAATCCCTGTGCCTATGACCTGTGACCTTCTTCCCTGGTGGGCCATCTTGCTACCTTCCTAACGTCCTCTGGCTCGCTCCTGCTCAGTAAGCCAGGATCACTCCCATGAAGGGGTTCTCCTTCCCCAGCCTTGTTCCATTCTCCCACTGTAACTGTAACTAGCACTCTCACAATGCCCACTGCCAATGGTCTGCCTCTGTGTGAGAGAAAGCAAGAGTATGGGCAGAAGCTGTCTGCAGCCCAGCCAGTGCACGGGGACACACAAGCAGGGCAGACAACAGCTCCTAGGTCTAGCATCTCTTTTCCATCATGGCAGCAGTTACTAGAACAAAACTACAACTAAAGATGGACTGACCCCTCCCTGACAGCTGACAGTATCTCCCCGTTGAGACCCATGAAACCACCAGCCATTTCAACAACCCCTCCCGCATTATGTCACACTGAGCATGCTCACAGTACTTCCCAGTCAGTAACAAAAGAGATGGGCAGGGCTGGAGAGATGGCTCAGCGGTTAAGGCACTCACCTCCAGTGCCTAAGGCCCCGGGGTTCAATTCCCCAGGATCCACATAAGCCAGACCCACAAGGTGTGGCCCTGGTGCGCTCTCTCTCTCTCTCTCTCCTTGAAAATGAATAAATAAAATTTTTTAAAAAAAGAGATGGGCACTTTGAAGAAATGAATGTGGACATCAAACTAAACTGTGTCTAAGTGAGCACATCTTCCAGTTAGCTACCAGAGCCTCTGAACACGCACCTTGAACAGGGGTCACCACAGTCCCCTTGAAGTGTGGGTTGATGTGGATATTCTTGGGCTGCTGAGGAGTCACCGGGGGAGGAGTCAGCATCATCCTTGGGGTCTCCATCTGGGGGGGCATGTGTACTCCCTGAGGTGGGGAGGGGTGATGTGAATGCTGCAAGGGGAGCAGAGGCTGCAGCTGCTGCTGCTGGAATAGGCTTCTGATTGGCTGCTGCTGAGGTGGTGGCGGTGGAGGCGGCTGGGGCTGGGGCGGAGGGATCAGCCTTGGCGAGGGAGCCTACAAACAACCAAAACAGAAAAATTCACAGAAATCAACATTTAGAAGGAAAGAAATGTTGCACTGAATGATTTAAAAAGACAAGCTTACAAACACAACTCGCAGACCAAACTTGAACCCAGGATTAATAGGCTGTTCTGCCTATTTATAAAAGGGTTCCCAGGTTACTCAGTTCAAGGTAGGGAGGGAAGAAACGGCAGCCTCAAAATACCCAGCATACATTTTGAAAAATGAAACTCAGTCCAGCAAATAAAGCTGCCCACAGCGAGCAAACTGACCAGCCCTGCTCCTGCTCCTCAAGGAGTCTGGGCGGACAGCTGAGAAAGGCAGAGAAAAGAGCCAGGCTAGAGAGCATTGCTCTAACAGGCTAAGGAAGCTGCTTCGGAAGGCAGCCTCTGTCCCAGGCCATGAGAGGAGAGAGTAATGTGCTTGAGGACCAAACCTTGGGAGAGAAGTCTGACAGGAGGAAAGACCTCTGGCCTGGTCAACGGGAAGGGGAGCACGGCCATGGTGTATAAGAAAAGAAGGAAGGAGGTCAGGGACAGAACAAGCACAGGCCAAGTGGCTAAGGTGCCCTTTTATCTAACAACTAACTGCTAAGGAGGAAGTCAGCAGTAGCCGCAGCAGCAGCTAAGGCATCTGCACCTGCTCAGAGCCCCTGCTGGAGGACAGCTCTTTAGAAGACTGAGGGGCAGGCAGAGACTCAGACAGAACGAGGCAACCTGCCTCCACAAGGTCCTCTTTCAACCACTAGTCAAACTGGCCATATTGCTGATGAGCAATCAAATGCCCACACCACTGCAGCCCTCTAAGTGAGCCCCCACTTTTCCCAGGGATGATGCCAAGCTGTGGAGGCTTCTGTGGTCCAAGAGAAAGGAAGCTATCACTCCTGGCAGCAATCAGAAGGAAGGTCAGGTGGAACACAGGCCATGGCAAAAGAGCAGATGGAAGAACGACCCCAGCCCAGTGAAAACCAAGGAGACTCAGAGGAACGCTAAGTAGACTACTCGTCCTCAGGGAGGGCTTTTCCAACTGTGCCTGCAATCCAGGCTGCACTCCTCTCTCCCATCCCCATGTGCACAGGAAGCAGCACATTACCGACTGGGTATCCTCAAAGTCAACTGCAGTGCAACTGAAAGTGACAACCACGTGTGGTGACAACATAGCAGCATGAAGAAGCCACCACTATGAAGAGGCACAGGACAGCAGCGGACAGAACAGAAGCAGCTGCTTTCTCCCAGGAGGCCAAAGAAACTGAGCTGGTTTGGGGCTGGCACCGAGGCCAGGGAAGGAAAAAGAAGGCTCTGGCCATTTGCAGGAGAGGTCTCAGGAACCAAGCAGTTACATGCACAGGAGCAGTTTCCTGATGACAAACTCTGAAGGACCATCAGCTGCCTACTTCTCTTCTGGGGACGCACAGCTGGATGACTGAACCAGAGCAAACATGACTCCTACTTCGCAATCTCACCAACACACTCGATAACTCCTGAAACACCATGTGACAGATGTTTCAGAAAATAAAAAAGGCACAGATTTAAAACCATGGAGGGGCACGGAGCCCACTATGAGCATATCCTTATGTTTCTTCCCAAACACCAACTTTCTAAAGAGAAAGGCATAAAATTTACCTCACATTGACAAAGAATAGAATCACTACAATTCCTGTTTTTGCTTTAAGGTGTCCCAGAAAACAAGAAATTCACTTAAGTTGAAATTACACTCTTTACTCTTAAGTCATGAAAAAAAAATATGAATTCGATACAGAAATTAAGAGATATTACTATTTAAGGAAAACCGACAGTGAACCATATACAGAAAAGTTTTATAAAATAATCAACTAATTCTGTTTGTGAAACCTAAGCTGTACACTTCAGACAAGAATGCACAAGAGGGAGGGGCAGGGCTTGGCTGCAGTCTGCTTGTGGCTGGGGGCATCACATCTGCTCTCCTGCTTGTGCCTACCCAACTACTGGAGGACTGAACTTCTAGAGATGTTCATGGAGTCACATTACAGACGAAAATCAGAAACAGCCACTGCCACCACTACGTTGCTCTACTTTCAGACCCACAAGAGGAGAACATGAAACGTGCCATCCACAAAAGCATAGTCATTGTTCTACAGTGTCAGGTACTGGAATAAAAGCATAGGTTACCACAACAGAAGGCTGTGTAGGAAGCAGGGCGGGCCTATGATCTTTGATCCTGCCCCTCTCACTGTTCTCTCTTCTCTGGTCTCCCATTCCACGACACATCAGAGCGCCGCCTCGCCTTCCTCCCCGTCGGGAACCGTAGCGTCCCTGCTTATGCTGTCGTTCTCTTTCTTCGAATTCAAGCAGCGCAGCTTTGGCTTCTGCTGAAAGCTCTATTTGAAAAGATGCAAACGTGTTAGATCCCTTCCCACAGCCCAGACTAGATGCACAGGGAGAGAACAGGCACCGAATGTATGACTCCATCGCCCACTGACACCCGTGAATGAGATCTGCTGAACAGGGGGCTTTCCCTCGCAATACAATACAGGATCACCTGGAACCATCGTACAGAGGAAGCTAAAAGGTGCCCCCCCCCCCCCCCCCGGTGTCACACTTGACCACCACCCTAGACTGCTGGACACTACGATCCCTGCTCCTTCACCCAGCTCTTCTCCAGTCCTGCACAGCTCAACCTCTATGAAGCCAGGCAGGGAGTGTCACTAGTGTGTGATGGAAAACAAAGTCCTGAGCATTCTGATTGGGCAAAGCTACTCCTATGCTCACTCTAGAGGTCAGACTATGAAAGAGATTTCTGAAGAATGGAAGGCTCACTGATACTCCTTTACTCCAAATTTTGTGTGCGCTGTAGAGATTCTGTGATGCTGGTACCTTCATGCAGGAGCCCTGGGTGCCCACTCATCTCTACCCATGCCTCAGGGGTCCAACTGACATGGCATGGGCCTAAGAAGCTTCTGACGGCACATTATTTTATACACTCCTAAAGGGAAAAACCATTTACCTAAATAGGGTCCCTTTACCGTGTACTAAGTAGCCAGGCTGTTGTAACAGACCCTGTGTTAGCAAATATGCATTTTCTGAAGACATTGCTAAATATTACGGAAAGCCTTCTCAGGATCTCTTCGCCAGTGATGGGTAAAGTGGAGTCCATTTGCTACCTTGGACACTATCCTCCCAAACCCCATACGATGTAATTCATTTCCTTGCCATTGTTTCTGTGGTATTCCTTACCCTTCAAGTGAATCTAGACCCCGTTGGAAAGAAAATTTAATCTCCTTTAAGCAGCACAGACTTTCATTCTATCTTGACTACATGATTGGTTCAGAGACATATTCATGGGGTGAATCAGCAATTATTTTTCTAGTGGTTCTGAGTGTCAAGATTAATTTCACTATCCTCAGTAATAAAATGGTTTCAAATGACATCTTTAATCAGCAAGTAAAAATGCTTTCCTGCAATTGAGACAAGCTGTCACAAAAGGTCACCAAAATATGACAGGATTGAAATTACATTTGTAACTTCCACTGAAATGTTAATTTCCCTTTAAGTGTTTTCTGAACTATGTCCAGATTCTAAAGCAAAGAGATGTAGCATAATGTAACAATGTTTTAAACGGCATTGTCCCTTTCTTACATATTAAAAACATATTTGCATGCAAATAATTATATAGTAGTTGGAGATGAATAAATACTTATAGGATACAAGGTCTGGCACAAAAAATAGCAAATGACAGTCTGCATTTTTCACAAAATAACTGAACAAGAATTTAAAGCTCACAAACACAAGGGACAGATGATGAACAGCATGGAGTTACTGGCACCAACACTCCCCAACTGTCACTAACTGAGAAGTGCTTCTCATAGAACCTTTGCCTTAACTGACAGGAACTAAGGATGCTAGTCCACGTGAGCAGTGTACAGGAAATGCAAACAGGTTCTTTAAGCTAAAGCAATAAAAAAATCAGTTAACAAATTACATGTGCCAGTGAGACTTGGCCTAACACAAAATTTAGAAGTGTGTTCACAATGAATAAGAAGCCTGCCTGTCACTTATAGCACATGCTGCCTTCAAAGACCACCTGAAATCAAGCCTGCCTCCAAGGGCAAGAAAAGCCCAAAACTTCAGAGCTCACCCTGAGGGAATCTGGTCAACAGCATCCCATCTGTAGAGCAAGCTGCTGACATTCTATTTCAGATAGAATGAACTCTTCCTTTACACACATAGGTTCTAGCAAGCCTTCCCAGCTGGGTTCCCTGTGAGAATTACCATTTGTATCCATAGCATCATCCTGAGTTCATGGAAGAACTCATGGCTCTATAGATGCAGTCGTGTGTGTCTTTGGGAGAAAAACCACCACTCAAATCTTTTCTCAAGGCTTAACTGTCAGAAACCTAGTTGAGAAAAAACTGATGAATTAAGATCCTAACTTAGGTCAAAGTCTAAACTTCTACTTAGGGTGTTATCATGTTTTTCAACGGGAAAAAAGACTGAAAGGAACCAAAGACTCTGGGCTCTCTGCAAAGAACTCACTTTCTCCCACATTAGCTTTTAGAGTCCGAGTGGAAGATGCAGGAGCACTGTTTGGTCTTTCTTGTTGTTTACAGCGCACGTGTGTATGTGCACAAGTGAGCCTACATGTGTCTCCACTTCCCCAGCACTGGAATTACAAACACACATCGCCACCTAAGGCATTTTAAAAGTCACGGGGGAGGGGAGCCTGGGGATCAAACTCTAGTCCTTGTGCTTGCAAAGCACGCCCTTTACCGCCTCAACTATCTTCCCAGCCCTGATTCTTCTTTTTAAATAAAATGTTCTCAACATTAATCAAGGCTATTACTAAGGGAAAAACTTATTATCAAACTAATAAAACTTGTCCAAAAATATGCATCATAGTGGACAACATATGTATTCTAGTAGCAAGACATGTTAATTCTGATCATTATTAATAATTAATAATGATAATTCTGATTATTATTGTTAATTCTGATTATTATTAATCTGTTAATTCTTACTATTATTATTAACGCACACAAAATAGCTTTATACAATCCCCAAAGAGCAATGACTACTGCGCTGTTCCCATCACTAGGTACTTAAATAACCCGACAGGAGACTGTATGCACACTCCAGCTATTAAAGCCTGCCCCCTCCTCCCTCTTTCTGTGAGTCTTCTCCTGCCTTGAAGATGCTAACATTACCAAAAACTCACTTTCCAGAAGCTAACTTTGTGACAGGGGAAAGCATCCTTTCCATAATGGGAATAAACCCTAGCTTTTAAGTCACTGGGGAACTGGTTTGCAAACATCATTTTCTTAAATTAGGACTCACAAATATGGAGCAGAAAAATACATTTTAATACCACTTTGATTTGCCGAATTACCTAGCAAAACTACCCCATTCGACACAGATGCACCCATGTTCAGAAGAAGATGGTATTCAAGACAAGCAACCAACCCACCCAGCCTTGTGTTTCTCCTTGAAAAGAAAAAAAATAACTGATACAACTTCTCTGAAAGTATAAATGATTCAGAAAGAAGGAAAGAAAGCAGAGGTCCTGAGAAGAGATGAAGAAATGGCCCAAATGAGAACGACGATGCTCACAGTACCAAGACAGGAGTCATGGTAGATGGACAGCATGGGGCAGAGGGTGAGCCACAAAGTCCACAAGGGCAATTCGGCCACTGCAGTGGGAGGATCCCTGCTTATAGTTGGCCTGTCAAGTGATTTAACGTCCTTAGACCTCTTAGCTACACATGCGAGCTCTGTTATGCATTTTATTTCATGTTTTAAAACTCATGCATAAAACCACTGCCAGATTAATGTGGCCAAGCCCAAGAATAAAGTGATGGCTCATCTCCACCTCCCACCTCAGAGCCCAGCACCTCAGATCTCTCCATCTTGTCCCAGAGACCAGGTGTCTTTGTTCCAATTTCCTTTGCTACTTTACCAATTCTTCCTGTTCTCAGGCCTTTGCTCCAAGGCCAACTTCAGACACAATTTCTTAGACACACAATAAGCTTCAAAGAACCATCTCTAAGGAATATGGCTTCCCAGCAACTGGCAACTTCATGAAGACAAAAAGTCAGGGCTACCTTGCGCCAAGGGTGAAAAGGGCATAGAGGTAAGCGTGAGCTCTGCTAATGCAGAGTTATGAGCAGAACAGCTTGCTCCAGCTAGCGTGTGGCCTGAAGAATCCGTACCTGCTCCTAAAGACACGAGCTTCTGTTCAGTCTTTGAAACAGACCATGACCAAGACCAAGGTGTTGACAGTAAAGGTATGGACTAAAGGTATGGCTCTAGCATGCCTAAGGCTGTTTCAACCTCAGTCCTCACACCCTACCAAAACCATAAAATAATGAAGCTTAAATTTTGATTATTTTGATTTTTCTTTTTTAAATCTAGACCAAGACAGCAGCCCCATGTTCTGTGACCTTTGTTTTCCTCCTTGGCAAGAGGACCACAGTGCAGGTTCTGTACCTCCAGGTTCCAAACAGCGGCACCTGGAACACGCTGGAAATCCATCTTTCTGGGAGTAGACTGCAAATCCTATGCTTTAACAAAGTCATCAGAGTGAATCTGCCATTCACTCAAATGAAGAAGCACTGCTTAATGGGGAAGGACAGCCTGCAGAGGCCACCACCATTAGCAGCAGCACTCTGCGGTCGTCTGCTCAGAGTGGCATTCAACTCATGATCTCTACAAACACAGAGACAGAAGAGAACCCAAAAAAGAAGAGCTATGAGGACATTAGGAACATAAAGTAAAACCCATCCTACCGCCTGGGGGAGCGAGACTCAGAGAAGGGCTTGTCCCTGTCTAGCACCACGAACCCACCACCCCAGGACCAGCCAGGATATAGGATATATAGGAGAGTAGCTCTAAGCCACAGACGCCAAAAGAAAAACTAATGAAAAGTAAACAATCTTCAGTAGTTTATTGAACACTGTCATAGCAGCTGCACACCCACCTCCCATACACCACACCCCTGAACAACAACCTTCCTTCCCCTGAGTGACTCATCGTCACAATCCTATGGAGGGATCTGAAATGGGAGTGAAGCATAAGAGGTGGAAGAAAAAAGTTACCCAAAGTTTCTGGAATGTTCCTTCTCTCTCTGGTTACATCTGAGAGCCTAATAATTGTTCCTTCTTTCCTTTCAGTTTTGAACCGTAACCGCCCCGATTCTTCATCATCTTCATCTTCTTCATCAGATTCCTCTTTGATATCCTTCTGGAGTTCCAGAGTTTCCATACCTCCCTGCATGGCAGACAGAGAAGGCAAACAGGGAGAAGTGAGTTCATAACTAACTGAAACTTACTAGTAAACAGTGCTAAGACAGTTTAAACTATTAAACATGAGGTGTACGGACACTTCCAAGGTCCTGGCATACAGCCATAAGAAACGCTAAGCTCACTAGGAAAAACTGTATCAATGTCTAAAAAAAAACCTTACTGTTGTAAAAAGCTCAACTTCCTGCATGTAGTAGCATATATGCCCTACACACTGCTGCTGTTCACACTCCCAAGAGCACAGAAATAAATTCAAACACTTCTGCTGGAGCCCTCAGGGGCCTCAGGTCTAATCCAGACCACAGCACAGTTGCATATTACAGAAATACGCCGGAGTTCTTGAGTTTATCAGGAAACCCACTTGGGAACTTAGGTGGCGTACTCCTTCGGCTACACCAGCTCAGCGTTGGGAGTTCCTGGCTCTGGGACTGTGACCTGTGGAAAGCTGTGCTTGATGCTCTGCTTCTCCTCTAATTTCCAAGACCTTCCTGCCTCCCTCAACCTCCACTTTCACGGTCTAGAGCTCACCTGCCATGTGGGCTGAGATCTACGAAAAGAGCAAAATCATTCTTATGCACTTTCTCACACTGCAACTAAGTTTTATTTTGTCAGTACTCCTCTCACTTCACCCCAAGCTGAAGTGTTTTCTCCACACACTGTTCTTGTCAAGTGTCCCATGGACTCCTACTGAGTACAAGGTTCACTGAAACACTTTCTGTTGAAAAATAAAATGCAGGGGTTGAGGATCTAGCTCAATGGTAGAGTGTGCCACCTACATATAAGTGCAAGGCTCTGAGCTCAGCGTCCAACATCCCCCCCAAAAAAGACCAAAATGCAATCGTACCTTCACTCTCAGGACTCATAATTTTTAAAGGTTCTTTGCTCTTAATAGAAATAAAGACAATTTGTTTGAAAATGAATGAGATTAAAATTAAAAGAAACTCATAATGTAACCATTTTGCATCCTTCCTTCTTTAAAATTTTCCAGGAAAAATAACTACGTATCACAGCTTGATAAGAACCTTACAACCAGGAGCACATCTATAGCACTCACTTGGGCAGAGTAAAATGAAGGCTGTGAACTGTGACCTCATTTTCAGTCTCTGAGGCTCAATGTGCTGGAGAATTCTGAGCACCAGAGTGTATCCTGGTGGTTTGAAACTACTGTTTCTGTACTACTTTACTTGAGCGCACAATTACGATGCCTGAAATGGGTTCGAATGCACCCACAGCACAGAATGCCTCCACATGCCCCAGCAGCTGATCCATGTTGGCATGCACACCTACACCAGAGCCTGCAAGTCCTGTTAACAGCAGGTTCTGGGGCCTGGGGGAAACAGCACTTGTGCAGGCATGAGGACTGGACTTCAGATTCCCAGCACTCAAGTAGTGTCTCTTACTGTCTGGAATTTGCCAAGTCGGCAACCCAGCAAACTCTAGAGACCTACCAGTCTCTGCCTCCCCAGGACTGAGATTAAGAACAGATTACCAAATGCAACTTTTAAAAGTGGTTTCTGGGATCAAGCTCGAGTGTCCTAGTAAGCACTTCACTGACTGAGCTATCTTGCTAGCCCTAGAGTATCCATTTTCAAAAATTTTTATTTGAGAGAGAGAGAGAAAGAGGCAGACACGGAGAGAGAATAGGTGCTCCAAGGACTGCAGCCACGCAAACGAACTCCAGACACATGCGCCACCTTGTGCATCTGGCTTTACATGGGTACTGGGGAATCGAACTCGGGTCCTTCTGCTTTGCAGGCAAACGCCTTAGACGCTAAGCCATCTCTCTAGCCCCATAGAGTAGCCATTTTAAACTCAACCACCAACTGCAATTACAGCTTAAAAACTTCCCAAACAAGTTCAATGTAAAACACAACAGTCCTGAAATGTACATTATCTATTTTAAAAAGCACTCTAAAGAGAACAATAAGAATTGAAAATTGTTTCTTTAGAACCACAAAGCAGGTAGGACATGCCCTTAATCCCAGCACTGGGAGACTAAGGTAGAAAGATTAATGTGAATTCCAGGACAGCCTGGGCTACAGTGAGACCCTACTTCAAAAATGCCTAAAAAATAAAATGAATTACAAATAAATAAAACTGCTGCCATGGGGGAGGGAGGGGGAGGGAGAGAAATACACAATCTGTGAGCCAATCAATGGTCCCATCCTAAACATTCACTCTGCAGGAGCAAATGCTCATGTTCAAACAAAAGCCTGTAGGAAAACATCTTGAGACCACACACAATCTACATGTGCAGCAAGTACACAGTGAGCCCTCCATGGTGAGCAGCACAGTGAGCGCCTGCACAGTGAGCACCTGCAGTGAGCACCTGCACAGTGGGACCTCTAGGCCTGAGCAAGGAAAGGCCACACCTGCAGCCATCTCTTTGTAGGTAAATCTAATGGTAACACACTATGGTTAAAATGTTTTCCTCCAGGCTGGACATGGTGGCACATGCCTTTAATCCCAGCACTGGAGAGGCAGAGGTAGGAGAATCACCATGAGTTTGAGGCCAACCCCTGAAACTACAAAGTAAATTTCAGGTCAGCCTGGGCTAGTGAGACCCAACCTCAAAAAAACAAAAAACAAAAAAGTTTTCCTCCAATGTTTACGAAGGGACATGAGTATTTGTGGGTTCTTCGCTAGGACACCCCATACTGACGTAAGGAGTAACTGCAGTCTGTCTGGAGCATTCTAGCACATTAATTAATTCACAGGCCATGACTTTTTAAGGCAGATATTCCTCAAAGACTCCTTTCTCCTCACCTAGTGATTTCTCTTTCCCTTTCTCCCCCTCTTCTTTCCTTCCCTCCCCTCCTCTCTTCTAGAAAGCACTGAAAATCTGAAGGCAAGTGGGCTACTTTTCCTTTCACATCTTCGAGAATACAAGCTGCATGCTTTCCTTCCCAGGAAGCAACAATGTTCTGCTCTGCTCTACTCTGCTATGAAATCATTTATGCAGATCTCATCTCCAAATGCCACTTAAATAATGCAACCTACAAAACCCTTGCCAATTCCAAAATATGCTAAAAACAATAACTCTTCAGAGAACAGTAAAGACAATATTGTTATATAGAAATTTGAAAAAAAATTATGAGAAAAAGAATAGTACTCTTCTAAACTTTAAATAACATAAACTAAAAAAAAAGGACATGAAACAACTGTACCAAATTCTTTGTTTTCTTTCCCAGCCGTTTCCCACCTAGAAAGATCTTCTTGTCAACCTCCTACCCCTGACCCTTGCTTTCATGGATTCTTGTTTCTCATTAAGTCCCTAAAGGCCTGGCTAGGTGGTACAGGCTTTCTGCTAGGAAGCACACCACAGAGCCCAATGGCAGTAGGCTGGCTCGTCTCGGGTTTCCCTGGGCTATGAACAAGTCAGTCCTTTGGCTTTGTTGTGGTTCCCTAGGTCAAATACACTCTTCTACAATTGGACAGTCTGGGTGAAGAGTCCCTTATACTATTCTTCTATCTACTGCTAACTTTCAGTTTATTTCAAATAATGGTTGAGACAGATATAAAGAATGCACTAAATGACAAGTCAAGCTTTGGGAGGGGAGAAACCCTTTGATGCTGTGCAACTGGCCCTGAGAGGCAGGAGCTCAAGCTAAGAACCAGCCTAAGCAGTCAGCACTTGCTTCCACATCTCTTCTGAGGAAAAAGTTAAATGACCTTCAAGAAAAGGCACTTATAAGTTTTTTGAAGGTCAGTAACCCCAAGGCTGAGCAAAGGTTTTTTTGGCCTACAGGCTTAGACACAAGGCCAGTTCTAGGCCCACCAGCTCTCCACACAGTCTGAACCTCTGGGGAGGTGGCCGTCCCTTTCTGGTTTCACATCACAATTTTCCTTCCCTATGCTGTTCTTAAGTCCCTTGAGGACAGAATTCAAGCTTTGTCATCGTCCTCCAATGCCTAGAGAGCATTCTAGTACTTCATGAATCAGGGTCCTAAGTAACTGACACTAACTAATTAAAAATAATTACAACACTGCTTTCAAATCACTAACATCACATTTTGGAGACAGAGCCCCCAAATCACTTAAACACTGCCACTCAAAGGGCGCATACTGTCCTGAACCAGAACTCACTTGTCTGAGGACAGACGTCTCCATTTTCTATACTTACATTCAAAGAGACAGAGCTCTATCAACTTTTCACTAATAGTAAAAAAAAATAAAAAAAAAAAGAAAGCCTATTTTTAAATCTATAAGAAAAAAAGAAACCCAGGAAACTTTTGAGAAGGTGAACAAATACCTCGTGGGTCTCAGGAGCACCCTGGGAATCAGTAATCTCATCTAAGTCATCTTCCGCCACACAGTCTTCCCGCACTTGCAGCCCTTGTTGCCCACCATAAGCCTGCAAGTATTCTTCATCCTAACGCCATTAAAGAGAAGAAATGGTTTTCTCACACAGCTTTTGGGTGTTGGTTTGTAAGCACTTTTCATGTATGGCTCATGCAGAACTCTTTAGCTGACTGAGCACAAAGCACTAGCTGCTCCTCTGCAGTCATGCGAATAAAGCTGCGTCCCAGGCCTCGGTGAGTGACAGCAGCTGGCCCTGCTACCAGGTTCGAAGGGTCTTCTCACATCTACCCAGAAGACCTGGTCATGCAGAGGAGCTCAGCAGCAGGAAGGACTCGAGTCATTCCAATCTCCGGGCAATAATAGAGACCACGAAGTGTGGGGCATCCCTCCAACAGTGCTTCCCAAACACCACTAGTTACATGGCTTCCTTCACCAGGCCTGACCCTTGAGAGGGTGACTCCAATTTTGCATGAAATGGAAGGAGCACATGGAGCAGGCAGGTGGGCGTCTTTCAGGGCCGGAGGCAGGAAGCAGGCAAGCTGACTAGAGATCACCACACTGCCAAAGAAAAGAGGGTTGTTCCTGGAATTACTAGGGAGCACAGGTGAGCTGCCAGGTGTCCAGGTCACTTGCTACAAACATGCAGGCAGGCAGGCAGGCAGGCAGCTCTGAAAAGCGAGTCACCTACAGACCCTATCAACCTATGGTGTATGCTTAAAGCTTTCATCTACTACTGCTGACTCCAGTGAGCCAACAGCCTCGGTTCTCACACTGCATTCCACTTTCCAGAGAAAAGGACAAACACCACCTACCCTTGACTCCCTGGCAGCAGAACAGTCAGACTTCACACAAGGCCAGACCAGAAATGCTAACCAACATCTGAGCCCACATCCAATGGGGCAGCCCTCTACTCTACAGAAATGATAAATCTGGATGTGTATTTACAAAACGCACTGTGAAATTTCAATCAATTTCAATCAATTCAGAACACTACAAGAAAGATGGCTGCTAAGTGTGGCCAGTTGTCTCAGCATCTTTGGACCTCCCACTCCTCACACTAGACAGTGTCTTTTCTAATTGCAAAACCTGTGGTTTTAGGATTCTACGGACAGTTTTGCCACAAAACATAACTTTATGGATGGGTTCCCACAGAAAGAACATGCTTGTGAAACCACATTTCAGAGTTTACTTGTGGCTTAGAGAGGCAGTTAATAAATTATAACTAGGAAAAGGAACCAGTTTAAGCCACTTAATAAACAGCACCCCCATGGGGCTCACTGGGATACAATCTCTTTATGTGTCCATTAGTCTAATGACAAATAGTAATCACACACCAGGACAGTCTAAAAGACTGAGACCCCCAGTTCCATGCAACAACAGAGTCCTTCACAGACATAATGTAACTCTGCCCCTCCATCCAAGGCAGCCACATCAGATGACACCATCGTGGTAACTGGGACAACCATGGCTCCAACGCCAGACATTTTAAGGCAAGCTGACAATGTTCACAGAACAACCTTTCAAGTTGACAACCCTGCGAATCAGAATTTCTAAGTAAAGTTTTACTTTAAAGCTTTTTGCAATTCTGGGGGAAAACTCAATTCATTTTAAGTGAAAGAGTTCTATAAATTTTTTAACTGAAACATTTGATCCTTTTCTGTTGTTATTTATCCCACTTTACTTCATGGTGCTAGGGATAGAACTCAGGGCCTCACATATGCTACACAAGTGTTCTACCACTGAGCCACATCCCAAGCTGAGACATTATCTTCAATGCCTGAGCCTTACATAGCCCAAGTTTGACAATAAAATACCTAAGAGGAAATTCCTCAACAACTATAAGTTCTCCTTCCAAGTCTATAGCACTAAGATGTGCTCCTCAGTGGCCATGCACACTCGCTCTGTCGAGCACTTTCCACACGTGCGTGATCTGCTCCTCTGAATTCTGGCTTCATTTGTTATGGTTCAGCAATATGTGTCACAGTGCTTGGTCACCTCTCAGAGAAGACAAGCTCATGATTGAATTTAAGGAGCATAAGAGCCAGGAGATGATTGGGAATGCTGTTACAGACAAATGGCAATGATAAAATACCATAACTAGGAAACAAAGAGGCACATTTTTGAAAGACCTTGGGCTAATTTTCAAAAAGCACTTTTAATTATGCATCCCTTGAAAAGCATAAGCAAACACAACAGCATACACTGCCCATCTGGTGAATGACTTATTACCGAACTGTGTATTTACAGGGAGGGCTACAGCTATCAGGTCCCCCATGTGGTTTCATGACCCCACTGTCCAAACCACAACCTTCTTTTCTGAAGAACAAGCAAGACCCTACTGAGACCTAGGCACAGTCATGATTGAGCTGGGCACTCTGAGGCTCTCATGGCCAAGCCCTCTGTGAAATCCTTATGCATTCACACAAATGACCAAATGGAAGCACACACTAAACGAAGACACAAATGGGTAAAGGTGTTCTGCTACTGTAGCTCATCTCCACTCTGCCTTCATGCGGCTTCATGCTCTGAAAACCCTAACTTTACACAAGTGCAGAGATCATATCTTCCTGCGTGAATATGATGGATGTTAGAACAGGTGAGCCTTCGAGTAGGTACCTCTTTCTTCCCTGATGGTTCAACCTAATAAAAATAAACACTACCTCTCAATGCTGTCTTTCTGAAATAAAGATCAGCAGTCTTTGCCTGCTGATTGTAGATAACAAATTATATGTGACATTTTCTAAACTAACCTCCAGTCTCTTTATTCAGGTTTAGACAGCTCTCAGTTGCAAAAAGGATGAATGAACACAGGACATCAATCACTCTGGAATATTAGCACCTTAAAGATGTCTTTAGCAGGTCAATAATCTTTTCACCTTAGGAGGACTTTATCAGATCTTGTCTAAAGACTGGATGAAAGCTCTGCATTAAGTACTTCTAACAAGTGACAGTGCATCTCTACCACACAAAGCTGTTTTCTTCCTTAGGGTGCAATCCTCAAGGTCACAATTCTGCACAGCCTTCCAGAATGACAAAGGAGCATTACCTCTGACCAAACAAGCTGTCAACACAAACTTTGTCATAGCTCAGATAAAGAAACTGGCAGACAGTGATAATAAGGACTAATTTCTCTCCCTCCCAAGGGAGGTAAGAGATTTCCAATCAGTCTAGAAACCCGTGAACAGGAAGACTGCTATCTTTGGCCTTACAAAGGAGGGAGACTCACTGTGAATTCATCTAGGGGCTCACTGATCTCGATGTCCAGCACTTCATCACTGTACAGTTGCTCCTCCTCCGGCTCCTCCCCGTATTCTACCTGGTCTTCTGTCAGCTCTGCTTCGTGGCCTTCATACTGGCCTTCTTCCGTGAACTCCTGGCTGTACAGTTCCTGCTCCTCAGCCTTGTGGAAGGCTAGCTCGTCTTCTCCTTGCTCATACTCGGACTCTTGCTCTCCAGACTGGTCATTAGTGTGGTCAGACAGCTCAAATGAGGTGACCAGGCCAGAGGTGGCATTCAGACTACAGGTAATATCCTGAGAACTAGAGGACAAAAACACAAAAGATTCTGAGCCTGGAATTCAAATTCAACCATTACATACATACATAAATGAGTTGTTTAAAAATTTAAACTGTAACTGGCGAAGTTATTTCAGTTATTGATAAATGTACTTTTACTCTAACATGAGTGAAAACAGAGCTACACAGGCCACACAGGAGCAGTACCACTGACCCAGGGAGCTGACAGTACCTAGAGGCCCCTGTTAGATGTAGGTCAAGCAAACGAGGAAGCAGGTCTTACTGTTACAATTCAAAGAGTTATAAGCACTTTACATCTCATTTTAATTTATAGAATGAAACAGATGGAATGTGTTTGCTGGGACAGTTATTGAAAAAGTACAACATTACTCTATAATCAGAAAATGCTGGAATTTTAAGAACAATTTACTTTTTTATCTTTCTTTTTTTAATATTTTATTTATGCAATTTACTTTTTTTAAAAATCTAAGATTAAAAGCTCCTGTTTAAAAAAAATTATTAAAAATCTGTGTGAGACATTTTAATGTAAAACAAAACATATGCTCATCACAAATATTTAAAAAATAACCGGTGCACCAACACTCAGGAGACTGAGGCAGAAGTATCTATCATGAGTTCCGGGCCAGCCTGGGATACACAGTGAGTTCCAGGCCACCTTTTCCTACAAAGTGAGATCCTGTCTCAAAAGGCAAAACAAGCCCTTAATCCCAATACTTAGAAGGCAGGAGGATCCAAGTGAGTTCAAGGTCACCCTGAGACTACAGTGAGTTCCAGGTCAGCCTGGGCTAGGGCGAGACCCTACCTGGAAGGGGAGGGGACTGTGTAAAATGAAAGCAAAGGCCACAGCCACCTAAGAGTATGAAGCCCTGTGCTTCAACACAAGACCTACAGTGACTTGAAGCTGCTGCTGCTGTTTATGGAATAATCCATATGGCTTCCATATCAGAATATACTAATATCCCTTTTAGAATGCAATTATGTTAAAAAATAATATCATATTACTCAATTATACTCCATTATAATTACAAAGAATACACAGTTCCCATCACTTTGAATAAGGATACATTTTAATGAGTTAATACTGTGTACCTGAAATTTTCCTCATCTTCATTATCACTCTGTAGAAGATCATCGTTCAGCTCTTCATCTGACAAATCTGATTGATTCTAATTAAAATAGGAAATTTAATTAATGCGTGTCACTTCCATAAAAGACTTGTTATCCAAGTGCAAAATTACACAGACTGGCTTGTTTCTAGCCTCCTGTCACGCCAGCACTTGCCATGAAGAAGGCTTGCTTCCTGCAGCATCACAGCAGGCAGCCCAGAGATCCACACATGCACGCACGGTGCACTGTCTACACCCTAACCCAAGCACTCTTTACAAGCCACAAGCCCCTGATAGAAGCAGCAAGCAAAATGATCAAATTTATTCTAACACAAAAAAGTAAAACATCTGTGAGGGAGCCTTCAAAACAAATGCTGCTTCTTTAACTGAAATACATAAGTAAGAATATTATCCTTAAACTATGACTAAGTTTAACAATGTTAGTATTCAAAATCTAAGCTTTTTAAAAAAATATTTACTTTTTATTTATTTACAAGCAGAGAGAGATCAAGAGAGAGGCAGACAGAATGAGCATGCCAGGGCCTCCAGTCACAGAAAACAAATTCCAGATGCATGCTCCACTTTGTACATCTAGCTTTAAATAGGTACTGGGGAAATTAACCCAGGTTATATCAAATTTTGCAGGCAAGTGCCTTAACCAATGAACCATCTCTCCAGCCCCAAAATCTGAGCTTTTTAAACAAGAAATACAACTTCAGAAATAACAGTTTTTAAGATAACTGGATTATCAAAGGGTTAGGAATCATAATAATTTTGGTTTTCCAAATATAGATCTCGCATGAAAATAAACACTGGCAGCCCAGTTCTGGTCCCTCAGTTCTTACTGGTGCTGTACACCCATCTCCTGAGGAAGCAGTGGCAGCCTAGTGACTTGCAGCAAAGTTTTAAGTTCTGTTGAGTTAAACATGTTCAATATATTAGATTGTAGGGAGGAATTTCCCACTTCCCTCTCTACCAAAATTACTTTTGTGTCTTTTGTGGAAAAGGCATACATAAACTGCTACTATCCCTCCAACCGATAAAGCCACACCCATGTACATATCCATACACCAACATACCCATACACACACATATACCTACCCATATACACAACATACACACATGTATTTTTAAAAGTGAAGCAAAAAAAAAAACTGACTTGACTTTTTACTTAGACAAAACAGTCTGGGATCTACAACTTATAAAATACTTTAAGATTGGCTGTAAATTTTTATTATAGCACTTCTAAGAGCCAAAAATAGGTCCAATAAAATTTATTAGCCTCATATACCCATTCTCTCATGGACATTAGAATAAGATAAAACTAACTGGCCACGTAATTTACTTACAGGGAGGATGGATCTGGATGTGACCGAGCACAATGTCTAACAGGCCTAAATAAAGTTTCAGTTAAGTGCTGTACATGGGCAGTGCTCGCAGTGAAACAGATGCTGTGTAATAGGAAGAGCCAGGCCTGCATGGACAAACTTAACTCAACTGCCCAACTCAGTATATAAAACCAGGAAATCGGGCTGGAGGGATGGCTCAATGGTTGAAGGCACTTGCTTATACAGTTTTATGGCCTGGGTTCCATTCTCCTGGACCCACGTAGAACCAGATGCACAAGATGGCACACATGTCTGGAGTTCATTTGAGTGGCAGGAAGCATACTCATTCTCATTCATATTCATTTCTCTCTCTCTCTCTCTCTCTCTCCAATCAATAAAATTAAAATATATATTTTTAAAAAATAAATAGGAAGCCGGGCGTGGTGGCGTACGCCTTTAATCCCAGCACTCGGGAGGCAGAGGTAGGAGGATCACCATGAGTTCAAGGCCACCCTGAGACTACAGTGAATTCCAGGTCAGCCTGGGCTAGAGTGAGACCCTACCTTGAAAAACCAAAAAAAAAAAAAATAAATAAATAAATAAATAAATAGGAAATCTTAAAAACTAGCAATTCAATGAATGCAAACTTCAAGGGGGCTGCCCTAAGAATCTGCTCAAAAGTCTGTCAAACAAAAAGGAGTGTATATGCTTCAGGAGGCCATGACTACAGTCACATTACTCCTTTCTCAATTCTGCACCTACTGAGCAAGACAGACAGCAATGAGCAAAAAAAAAAACCACTTCCCTGGGAAGCTCTAGTCAGCAGCCTACACACCCCAGTGAACAGCACCACTTCTCACAGCAGCTGGGTAGACTCTGCTCAGATGGTCTGCAGGAAGACAGAGTGGTGGTGGGTGCTTAGGAAATCCTTCCTCCCTAGCTTTTGAAACAGATATGTCACTCCTCCCATGGGAAGAGCACACAGAAGAGAATGGTTCTCTCCATTCCTAAGAATGAGGGTCTTTTTCACCAGGCAGCAGGAGTTTAATGATGGAGATAAAGTGGTCACCCAAACATTCCTCAACACTGCTACCTAGGACAGAAACCCACTTGGCCCACATATACTAGTTAATGCCAAAGAGAAACTCAGAGAATGAAGAAATAACTACAAGCCAGCAGTCCATCTCTACCTAAATAAATCTCACTCAACTTCAAAAACTGCTGACTTGATCCCAGCAGCCTGCCACCTCTACACTTGCATATCTTAGCCACAGACTCAAAACTGGGTTCTAGCAACCTCCCTTCTCAAAACTCCTGAGGACATGTGAGCCTTCCTCTGTGCAGGGCTCTGCACTGGGCTCCGCCATAAGGGACCAGGTGTCTCTGCAGACAGAAGCACACCTCTGGGCAGAGGTTAGGCAGCCAGTGCACCTGCCACCTAGAAAAAGGTCACATCTCACTAGAAATCAAATAAATGCAAATTAAATCAGCCAGAAATTATGAAAGCTATTCACATTCCTTTGAAGCCAGTCTGAGAGTCATGGCACTGAAAAGTTAGAGATGCTAAGCACATCATACTATTAAGAGCAAAAGCCTGGCAAACTGAAACAGGAACCTGGAAATGTCCGCATCCCTAGAGCAGACATCCCTCCCAAATGTAAACGTCCAAAAGCCTACCCAGATTTATTCATGGAGATCATCATCATGTCTTGAGATTTAGGTCAAATGATTTAGGAGTTAGAGAGTGTGTAAGATGAAGCAAGACTTCCTCTAACAGAAAATTGCTGAAGCAGGGCGAGAATCCCATAAGGACAAATCATTCCATCCTCTCTTCTCGCATATGTACTTGAGATTTTCAACTCAACAGGAAATGGCTCAGAGGCTAAAGACGAGTGCATGCAAAGTTTGCCGTCCCAAGTTTGACTCTCCAATATCCACGCAAAGCCAGATGCACAGCATTGCACATGTATCTGACATGCATTTGTGCTGGCAAGACACCCTGGCATGCCCATACACCCACATGCAAATTAATTTAAAAACAAGCCATTATAATTTTTGCAACTCAGCAATAAGGAATTATGTTGACATTAAAAGCAAGAGCAAATATCTTCAACCTATTAGTGAACAAAATTGGTTACAAGTTTACTTTCATCTTTGTATTTCTACTTTTTACATTTTATGTTTGAAACAGATTGGTGGAACATACATATATATATAGACATTATGAAACATAATTGATTCAAAGTTTCTACTTAATCAAAAAGGTTTAAAAACACACATGAGAATTTTAATTCATATGTATAGGAACATGTTATATTTCAACATGTTTATCTAAGTTCATCTGTGACTATTTCCAAAAACTGAGTTCTGAAACAAGCATGCAAAACATCAAACTTAAATATTGTGCTCCTTTGGAACTCAGTATTTGCTTCAAAGGATTTACTGATTAAGTTCTAATTAGCAGATAATTTGCTAACAAAGTCCATCCCATGCAGACTGAGGTGTAGCTCAATGGTAGAATGCATGCTGAGCATCTGTGAGGCTCCGAGTTCATTCTCCAGCAATGAAACAAAGCAAAATCATAGCTCTATTTACAAAACTTGGACCCACACTGAACTGTGCAACAGCATCCCTTTCATAAAAGATGGCAGTGTACTCCTACATTGCAAGTACAAGTAAATGACTTTCAGAAGTTACCTTGCTTCTTACCTTCTTGCCAGATAACAGATCTTCTCCAAGTAAGTCATCTTCAAGTTCACTGGAAGGGGAAAGGCAAATATCAAAGCACTGCTTCCAGCGCAAGGCTTGCTCAAAATTAGTGAGGGCTCAAGGGTTGGGAACTTCAGGTGCAGTCCAGTCTGCTCTATCTCCTTTTTCTTTTTCTTTTTTTTTTTGGTTTTTCGAGGTAGGGTCTCACTCTAGTCCAGGCTGACCTGGAATTCACTATGTAGTCTCAGGGTGGCCTTGAACTCACAGCGATCCTCCTACCTCTGCCTCCCGAGTGCTGGGATTAAAGGCGTGCGCCACCACGCCCGGCTCTATCTCCTTTTTCTATATGAGTAGCAAAGACACATTTGCAAAGACAGACAAGAGTCTACCTTTCAGGTAAGGAGAAGTAGCAATACAGAAAGTGATTCACTAACTTCTAATCTTAGTTTTGCATCTTAATAGACTATGTAAACCTCTTTTGACCTGTTGCATAATCAGTTTAAAAATATATATATTAGAAGTAGTATCTAAGCTTTTTCCTTTCTTTGAAAACTTATGATGATGGGCTGGAGATGGCATAGTGGTTAAGACAATTGTTTGCCTGCAAAGCAGAAGGACCCAGGTTTGATAACCCAGTACCCACATAAAGATGCACAAGGTGGTGCATGTGTCTGGAGTTTACTTGCGGTGGCTGGAGGCCCTGGTACGGCCATTCTCTCTGTTTGCCTTTTTCTCAGATAAATTTTTTAAAATCAGAAAAACTAAAAAAAATAATAAAAATAAATGATGAGGGTTGGAGAGATGGCTCAGCGGTTAAGGCACTTGCCTCCAGTGCCTAAGGCCCCGGGTTCAATTCCCCAGGACCCACATAAGCCAGACCCACAAAGTGGTGGCCCTGGTTCTCTCTCTCTCTCTCTCTTTCTCTCTCCTCTGCTTGAAAATGAATAAATAATAAATATTTTTAAAATGATGAAATAGGAAAAGGTGTTCAATAGTATTAATCAGGATAAAAACCAAAATCATAAGAAACCATTTCATACTCATCAATCTAGCAGAAACTAGAAAAGATCTAACACAATGATGAGATTATATGAAATCCTGTAACAGTAACTAAGGGAACGATCTTTATGGAATGGAATCGAATGGGTCACTTGCCAGGTTTTGCAGCATATTTCTGTTCTGAAGTGCTGGGAGCAGGCCTCTCACAACTCAAGTGGAAAATTTAGCAATCAAGAGGCTGGAAACTTTCCATTACATTTATTTTCAAAACTTCATGAGTGAAGATGGCTACCACTGGATTATGTTCTTAAGGCCAAGGAAACCAGCTTCTTAGAATCCTATGTCGCTAAAGCTCAGCATATTAGACTGATGAGGATCCTAGGTCAGAGGCCCAAGGCCATTTAACTGCACCAACAGTCTTACTAAGGTGGTTACCTTTTTAATTTTTTAAATTTATTTGCAAGCGGGGGGGGGGGGGGGGGGGGGGGGAGACAGACCGAATATGTGTGCCAAAGCCTCTGGCCACTGTAAACGAACTCCAGATGCTTGTGCTACTTTTTGCATCTGGCTTTATGTGGGTACTGGGGAATCAAAATCAGGTCACTTGGTTTTGCAGGCAAGGGCCTTAACCCCTGAGCCATCTCTCCAGCCCCTAAGGTTGTTACTTTTAAAGGGTTCTAGTTACCAAATTCTACCTGATTTTTGAGACTAGTCCTAGCAGTACTTTACAATTTTTAGCAATCTGCTTTTACACAAGGATCTCTAGGACTACATCAATGAACTTCTGAGAATGTGTACTACTACAGCATTTTTAATAATGATTATTAATTTTTGGTGTGTATGTACAAAGGCATGTTCATGTGTTTGAGTACAGACGTGTGCATGTCACAGCACAAGTGCAGAGGTCCTTGACAAACGTTCTGGGGTCAGTCTCTTACTATTGCCACTTTTTACCTCTACACTGATCCACAAGCTTCCAGGAAATTCTCCTATCTCACCCTCCCCCACAATGTCTGAGGCATGCTGGGATTACAGAGGACTGCCACAAACTCCTGGCTTTTGACATGGGATCTAGGAATCTAAACTCAGGGAATCAAGCTTGCAAGGCAAGTGCTTTTATCTACAGAGCCATTGCCCCAGCCCTATATAATGATTTTAGTACCAGAAACAACCTGGCAGATCTAGTTTTTCTGAGTTCTTTCAGAGTACCCTACAGTAAGTCTCATACCCCCTAGTAAGTTTCTGATAGATGAAAATAAGGACAAGGCATTAAAATAACCTGCCCACAGAAGCGCAAGAATTTAAAAATCTAGGTGGTGACCACTGGGCTAATACAAAAGACACCATAGTGCTAAGAAGAAACGACAGTGGCGTGTTCAGCACTGGGACATCTCTATCACACTTCCTGAGGCTCAGAGTCTATTGGGGAAGAGGTGGGGAAAAGATTGTAAGAGCCAAAGGAAGGGTAGGACTGCTTACAACACAAGCTTCCAGACACAAAATGGCCTTGATATTCATGACTTCCCAGTGCCTGATAATACCTACAAGTTATGGGAAGAAAAGATGATGACACTGAAACAAAACAGAGACTAATTGGGAGGAGGAAGAAATATGAGGGAAAGGGAGGGAATCATAATGGCTTATGGTATAGAATTATGGAAGCTATTGATAAAAAGTTTTTAAAAAAGAATTTAAAAAATCTACCTTTGGGATGAAGAGATGGCTCAGTGATTAAGGCGCTTGCCTGCAAAGCCTAACCCAGGTTCAATTCCCCAGTTCCCATGCGAAAGTCAGATGCACAGTGGGAGTTCCTTTGCAGTGGCTGGAGGCACGGGCAGGCCCATTCTGACTGACTTCTCTTTATCTCTCTCAGCTTGCAAATAAAAAAAATTATTTAGCCAAGCGTGGTCACCTTTAATCCCTGCACTCAGGAGGTGAGGTATGAGGACTGCTATAAATTCAAGGCCACCCTGAGACTACATAGTGAATTCCATGTCCACCTGGGCTAGAGTGAGACCCTACCTCAAAAAAAAAAAACAAAAAAAAAAACAAATGACTGCTTCATGGGCTGTGAGTGGACTACACAGATGTGGAGTGCACCTTCCTAGTGACACTCAGAATTCTCATGGTGCTTACAGGCACTAACTGTCATCTGAATGAACAGCCCCATCAACTCCATTTTTCAAATGTGAAATACTCTGAGATGGTCAATGACTTGCCCAATGTTAAGCAACTGTCTCAAAGTTCACATCCACAAGGCCATGCACAAAGCCCACAGAAACAACATGCTTCTCTTACTGGAATCAAGTTGAACGCTCATTGATATTCACAAGAAACTTACTGAATAAAGTTAACACAATTATATCAGCTGCTACTAAAACCAACAGTGGAACCCACCAGAAGTGATTGCATACCTGGCCAGTGGACGTGAAAGAAGAAAGAGCTGGCTCAGAAAGAGCACCAAGATGCCTGCCTCCCATCAGGACCACAACCAAGTCCAATCATAACAAGTCTTAAAGGTCAGGTCAAACAGACTCAGGAGTCAACCAGAATAAATGCCAACTGAAGGAATATTGGGGCAGTGTGAATTAACATAACTGAGTCTTAAGTCTTTGACTGGAAAATGATTCCAAAACAAAACTCAACCCTAAAAGATGTCAAGGCTTACTAATTACTTTGAAAATAGGTAAATAAAAAGGAAGGAATTAATTACCTGTCTTTCTTGTCTCACCTGTACCTTGGAAGAGCCAACAACTTTACAGAACTATCACAGAGAACAGAAGGACTATGGTTTCCAATGGAGAAACATGACACACTTGAAAGGTTGACATCCCTCTATGGCTCCAAACTCAGATTTTAGGGTGATCCACCTCTACCCTCGCAGAGTAACTGACAACATACATGGGTTAAGAACACGAAAGTTAATTTCAGAGGATATAATCAGCCAAGCAAAAATTTCAGAAAATACACCATTTGGTTTCTTCCACAAAGAACTAAAAGGCTTTGGTTATGTTCCATGGCCCCAGAAGCCCATGCACTGAAAACCTGGTACCCCCAGGCGGTACTAGTGGAAGGTGGAAACTCCTATAGGCAGAGCTGGTGAATAGTCTTTAGTCGCCTCCAGGGGAGGCTGGACCTGGACCTCTTCCACCTGCTCTGTGTCCTGCTAATCCTGCTTGGTCATGTGTTCCCACCATGATGTGAGCCATGAGCCAGAAACTCCACACCTGCGAGCCAAACTACACTAAGTGGGTCAACTCTTTCATTATAGTATCAGAAAAATATCATTATAACATCAGAAAGCTCACACAGGAGGAAACCTACAATGAAACAACACTTAAAATACTTATCCATCAATCACAACATATGGGTCTTGCCTTACCTGAACCAAGTTCTACTACAGAAAGTACGGATATGTATCTCTACTGTATGAGCATGAACAATACACACATGAGATTTTTTTCGAGGTAGGGTCTTACTCTAGCCCAGGTTGACCTAAATCTCAGTCTCAGGCAGACCTCAAACTCAGTGATCCTCCTACCTTTCCCTCCCAAGTACTGGGATAAAAGGCTCCCACCACCACACCCAGCTTACCATATGAATGTTTAATTTATGTATATACACATATGCATAGATACATATATAAATGAGATAATGAAGAAAATGTGAATATCATTAAGATGCTAATTTAGCATGGATTTTTAACTCTACTGTGGCTACATTTTCAATCCTTATGACTAAAAAGGTTCAGAAATTCAGACTGGGGGGACTGCAGGTAGTACAAATAAAACAAGAGTGAGTATAAACATATTAGTTTGAAGTTGGATGATAGCACACTGGGTTCACTATTCTATTTTCACATATGTTTGAAATTGTCAGTAATTTAAAAATTCATCAGTTTAATCAATTTCAGAGAAATTATAGACTAACTATAAAAAGAAAAAAATTAGCCGGCATGGGGGTGCACACCTTTAATTCCAGCACTTGGGAGGCAGAAGTAGGAGGATCATCGTGAGGTCAAAGACAGCCTGGGACTACAGAGAGTCAGGTCAGCCAGGGCTAGAATTGAGATCCTACCTTGAAAATTAAAAAAAAAAAATTTAATTAAAAAAATTAACTTGGACAGAAACATACAGGAAATACCCAAAATGCACAGTGGGGAAGAATTTCTGAAGGAAGGAGGGGACAGGGAGGAGGGGAATGGAGTCCATACAAAATTTTCTACTTAAAAAAAAAGTGAAACAGCTGATGGTAAAATTAGCAAGAAATGTAGGTGTGTATAAAGAAAAAAAGATACTAAACCATGGAAGACAAAAATAGAAAACAAAAAATGAAAACCAAATGCTACATTTTTATAAATGCATATATTCTCTATATAATGTACATTCTATGTCTATAATTATACAAGCTATCAATAAAAAGTTTAAAAATTTTTTTTCAAGTTATTTGGGTTGGGGAGGTGGCTCAGAGTTTAAAGGCACGTGCTTGCAAAGCCCACCAGTCTTGGTTCAATTCCCCATGTAAAGCCAGATGTGCTAAGTGTCGTGTGCATCTGGAGTTCTCATAAATAAATAAAAATGTAGATTCTGTATGTATAAAGGTATATTCGTATAAAGCAACTAACATATTTGTTATAATCCCAGGAAAGATACCATTAGATTTTGCAGTAAGCAAGCATATTGAAGCTTATGTGGAAAATGAATTTTTACAAAAGAATTTCTGAAAGAGCAGAGCCAGAGCCGGGAAGGCAGGTGCCTGTCTAGTGTGCTAGAGGGCCTAGGCTCCATCCCCAGCACCACATAAAACGCCTGTAATCACAGCACTCAGTAGTGGAGACAGAAGGATCAGAAGTTCAAGGTCATCCTCAGCTACAGAGGGAGTTCTAGACCAGCCTGGGTTAAATGAGGCCCTGCTGCACATACCACGCATATGCACTGGAGGAGAGAACACAGAATCCACCTTTCTAGCACCTGCACCTAGGTGAAGCACAGGCAGGACACACCATTAGCTTCACAGTATTCTTGACCAGACACACACCTAAATCAACATCAACAAACACAAATGAGATTATCTCCAATAGGCTATACTTGTTCAAAAATGCCAGTCAGAAGAGACAAAAGCTACAGGATATTTCCCCATTAAGAAACAAAGGTAGGGGCTGGAGAGATGGCTCACCAATTAAGGCACTTGCCTTCAAAGCCTAATGAGCAGGGTTCGATTCCCCAACACCCATGTGAAGCCAGATACACAAAGTGGTGCATCCATCTGGAGTTTTTGCAGTGGCTGGAGGCTCTGGCCCAGCCATACTCACTCAGTCTGTCTCTTCTCTCTCTCTCTGCTTGCAAATAAGTTAAAAAAAATAAAAATAAAAATAACTAGCATGACTGTTTTCAAAATCAATCGGGGTTTTCCTGACTGCAGTTAATTTCCTTCTTATTCAGACCTATTCCCTTCATTAATCAACATTCTGGCTATGACTCCAAGGCAATGTCTTCGATGTTTCAACAAACTGTTCAAGAAGCTTGACACAACACCATGCTTCATGGCCTCACCACCCAGCCAAGCCCACTGAGCACCACACCCTCTCGCTGCCAGAGGTGCCCATCCCACGGCACTGGCGCCTCCATCACTACGACTGTGCCCTACTCTGTGAGCAAGTGTACAGTACTAAACAAGCACTTTCACAAGTCAGCAGAAAATGCAAGTTAAAACCAGCACATACAGCAGAAACAGTCATGTCTTCCCAAATAGGACAGGGTGGGATCCACAGCAGAAAGTCTAGCGCTGTACTATCCAATGAAGGCCGGGGTTTACAGGGGCGCATGGGGCCTCCTTCTGCCAGGAGAGCCCAGCAGGGAGGCTTGCAGCACACAGCTTTGGGTTAAGATCTCTTCATACCCCATGGGAGGCCCAGGCATGCACCTACCTGTCCCAGTCCTCATCGGCCGCTCTTCTCCTCCAGGACCGCTCGGCTCCAGGCTTGTCAAACTGGTCAAAGTCATCATCTGTGAAGAAGAATCCACTCATGTCAGCCAATACAGACAGCCCACAGCAAGTCACTGCACAAAACAACTTCCTTAAAGATCTCTAGCCAGGCACTTCAAGGTACAAGCATTCTGCAGTAACTCTCATAAATACTATATATTAATATAAAAATAGAAAGCTTCAAGGAAAATTACTGAGCGGTGCTAGTCATGAAAAGTCACTATCAGAACAGTTTCTAAATGGATCTGTAGTACATAGTTTCTTTTTTTTGTTTTGTTTTTATGGTTTCTTAATAAAATGGCGGCTTCTAAATATGTATTTTTCTTGCATCAAGGAAATGTCAATTTTTTACAGACTTTAATAATTTTAATTATTTTTAATAGTTTTCACAACTGCTTCATTTTTCCAGACAAAAAGCAAAGACTTTAATAAAAGTAAATAATGAGGCAGGAAATGGGTAACAATCCCACCCCAAAGTAAAACTGAAGAATGTCCTTGGGTCTGTAAGAGAGAATCTATTTTTTTCCTTCTTTTTCTGCCTAAAGGAGCAGGCAGGAAATGTGAGGGTCTGGTATTTCCTCATCTCTCCTCTTCTAAAGGAGTTCACCCTTTCTTAGAAGAGAAAAACTAAGGACACTTCCATTTCTAAAAACCTGGCAGCACTTAGAAAACTGGAGATTTGGGGCAGGCCTAACCAGTTCGTCCCCATCCAATGAACTCCCATAAAAGACCACAATCCGTTCAGTGCCAGGGATGAGATACCATCCAGCCCCCAAAACATTACAGGCCATTGCCAAGGCCCTTGGTTGCCCACCAGCATGAGATGGAAAGACCCCTATTGCTGAAGACCACATATGCTCGGGCTACAGGTCAGTGAGAAATCAAGCTGGAGCTGAGCTGGAAACCTCCTCCCTGTTACCCAGCTGACAGAAAGCTGGAAAAAGCTATGGCTGCCTGCAGCCCTATGGGAGAGAGAAGTCATCAACAGTGGTGAACGCCACTGAACCTTGCAAGCCTTAAGACTGGCCAGCCAGCCAGATGTGCCAACTGGGGCCATAGTGGCACGTCTATTGCTCTCTAACTGGACTGGAGGCCCACTCCACGGAGGGAAAGCATGCCTGGTACTGAAGACCTAGTCAAAAGCCTATGATGGGGGAGAGGTCATGAGCCCTAGGGGAGGAAGGCCTGCTGGTGTCTAGCTAAATACATATATTATCCCCACAAACCTGTTTTATAAACACTCGCTCTTTTAATGATCCTACTCATCTAATAATGCTACTCTCACTTCTGGCTCGGGAAGCTTCTCTTTTCAGACGGCAGTGACCAGTGGGATCACTCAGAAGATACCATAGTGCTGAGAAGTGGACTGTTCAGCACTGGGACATCTTTATCCCACTTCCCGAGGCTCAGGGTCTATTGTGGAAGAGGTGGGGGAAAGATTGTCAGAGCCAAAGGAAGGGGAGGACTGCTTACAACGCAAACTTCCAGACACAAAATGGCCTTGATATTCATGACTTCACAGTGCCTGATAAAACCTACACCTAAAGGGAGGAAAAGATGATGACACTGAAACAAAACAGAGACCAATTGAGAGGGGAGGAGACATGAGGGAGGGTGAAGGAATTATAATGGTTTATGGTCTATAATTATGGAAGCTATCAATAAAAAGTTAAGAAAAAAAAAAAGATCTGGAGAGATGGCGCAGCAGTTAAGGCAGTTGTCTCCAGAGCCTAAGGACCAGGGTTCAATTCTCCAGTACCATGTAAGCCAGATGCACAAAGTTGGTGAGCAGTGGCTAAAGGCCCTGGCATGACCATTCATATTCCCTCTCCCTCTCTCTGCTTACAAATAAATAAATAGATATTTTTTAAAGTTTAAAAAAAAAAAGACCCCAATCTGGATCTCTAGGTGGGCTTTACTGCTCCTAGCTGGAATGCTGTCTTACATCCTCTCTTAAGCTTATAAGCTCTGTAATAAAATCTTTCTAAATCTTTCTAAACTTAACCCTTTTGAGCCATGAACATCATTCATTGAAATTTATTTTTTGCTTTTTGTGGTTTTTTTAAAAAATATTTTATTTATTTCCAAGTAGAGAAAGACAGCGAAGAGAAACACTGTGAGTTTGAGGCCACCCTGAGACTACATAGTGAATTCCGGAGAAGCCTGGGCTAGAGTGAGACCCTACCTCAAAAAACAAAATAAAAAATAAAAGTGCATATTTTACACACACAGCAGAGCTCACAGTTCAATGTGGCACATGGCCACTGAGGGACAGTTCAAAAAAGGCAGATAGAATGGAGTCCTTCAGGGCATACCTCAGTTTTTTTTTGTATGACGAAGTTATTATCTCATAAATTTGCTGGAAGATGAGGTGTGATGCTACATTTTAAAAACAGGAACTCATTAATGAGGCACCTGATACCATTTTTATTAGGAAACTCTCGGACAGGCTTACAGAGGCAGCAGCGGACCCTGTCCTAAATCCATCCAGGGTGGCGGCGGGATGAGGCAAGCCCTACAAATCCTCAGCAGTTTGTTCTAGAAGCACTAAGGTTCTAACAAGGCAGTCCATCAGCTCTCACCCAGACTGGAGACCTGGGGAACTTGACCACACAAAGTGTGAAATGACTGAAAGCATACTACAAAGAAGGTAGATCCAGAAATTGCCTAACATTTGTTTAGAAAGATAGCAACAACTCCTCCCCAGTTTCAGCTCAGGGAGTGAGGGAGGGAACCCTGCCTCCACCCAAGCCACATTGGATCCAACCCGTGGCTTTAACTGCTGAGCCCTCTCTCCAGCCCACAGAAAAAGTTCTATAAATATAAAAATTACCATCAAAATATTATTTTTAAAAACTTAAGAGATCGACAATGACAAAATAAATTGAAAAGATAAGCTTGAAATGCACAAATGACTTTGCAGGCAAGAGTTCTGTCTTAATGAGTTTTTACAGACCAAGAAAGGTGTGGACAAGAACAAATTTGTAGATGAAGGTTTGGAACCCAAGAATACATGATTTGCTCAAAAATATGACAAGACATCCTCACAACAAAAGACTAAGGTACTTGCCTTAAAAACCTAACACTCCAGTTTTGATTCCCCAATACCCAAGTAAGGCCAGTTGCACAAAGTGACACACGCATCTGGAGTTCATTTGCAATGGCCAGAGGCCCTGGAGCACCCATTCTTTTCTCTACTTACAAATGAATAGATTTAAAAATAATAATCTTTGACCCATGGTTTGTTATACTTGAAAGGAGTTTACTGGTACATAGGTCAAAGATTGCCAAAATGTTGACACTGGGTGATGGGTATTTTATGGGTGTCTGAAAAAAATCCAAAAGAATTGCCTTTTTCATCATTCAAATTCACCTAAGTTCTCGTTCTCTGATTGCAAATAAAGTATTCATTTAAAAAGACGGACTGTAGATGGCTCAGTGGCTAAAACACTTGCCTGCAAAGCCTAACAACCTGGGTTAGATTCTCCAATACCCGTATAAAGCCAGATACACAAATGGCACATGCATCTGGAGCTCTTTTCATGGCTGGAGACCCTGATGCATTCATTCTCATTCTCTCTCTATGCTTGCAAATCAATATTGTTTTTTTTAAATTCATCTAGGATTGGGTGTGGTGGCACAGATACTCTGTCTCTCTCTCTCTCTCTCTCTCTCTCTCTCTCTGTCTCTCTCTGTCTCTCTCTCTCTTTCTCTCAAATAAAAATGTACTTTAAAATGGTTTGGCTTTTTTTTGGGGGGGGGGTCTTTTTTGAAGTAGGGTCTCCCTCCAGCCCAGGCTGGTCTAGTACTTACGATCCTCCTACATTTACCACCCCAGTGCTGGGGTTAAAACCATGGGTGAAATGGGTCTCTTTTAAAAAAAAATTTTTTTAAACTAGGTGTGGTGGCACACAAAAAGCCAAAAAAAAAAAAATCTATTTTCCACTTCTATAAAAATCAGACTAGCCAGGCGTGGTGGCGCATGCCTTTAATCCCAGAGGTAGGAGGATCACCACGAGTTTGAGGCCACCCTGAGACTCCACAGTGAATTCCAGGTCAGCCTGGGCTAGAGTGAGACCCTACCTGGGGTGGGGGGGAAGAAAAATCAGACTACAAAAGCCCAAGAATACTGTTGTATGAGATAATTTACGCTTGAAGCATTCATGAGCTACTTTATGAACTGTTAATAATTACACAGACATCAGGTTAGAGGGCTTTTTTTTTTTTTAGTACTTTTTAAGTTTTTTTTTTTTTGGTGTGTGTGTGTGTGTGTGTGTGTGTGTGTGTGTGCGCGCGCGCGCGCGCGCGCGCGCATCTGGTTTTCCCTGGGTACTGGGGAATAGAACCTGAACTGTCAGTCTTTGCTAGCAAGCATCACCATGTAATGAGATTCCACTAGTTTCTGGCTACAGTCTAGATGATTAAGATCCTTTTGTCAATAAGCATTAATAAGCATGAGGCCAGTGATTTTCTTAAAAACAAAAATCTTGGACATTAAATGAATTATGCAATTAATCTATTACTTTGTTTCCCCACAATCCTCCTGCCTCCACTTCCCAAACGCAGGGATAATGGGCTGTGCCCAGCTATCCAACCAGCATTGTAATGAAACATCAGAGTGCATGGTCAGAATTATCTATGTATACTAACTCACAATGTCAATCACATTACCCTGAGCTGTAAATCTAAAGACTGAAAGTCACTATGCTAGGTGATTTGTCAAACAAGCAATCTATAGATAGAAAGGAGGTACCAATAATGTAAAACTTTCTAATTTAAGGCCAGGCCTTTAATCCCAGCACAGGGGAGGCTGAGGTAAGAGGATCTCTGTCTGAGTTCAAAGCCAGCCTGGGACTAGAGTGAGACCCTATCTCAAAAAAAAAAAAATTTTTTTTCATGATTCAGTCACTTACAGATAAATATGAAATTGTTGAACAAACCAGGGTATGTGTATGAATTTTTTTCAGATTCACTTCAGAAGAAATATTTGACAAGCACGTGATGTCCTAGGAACTTGAGATGTTAGGACAGTCCCATCAAAAACCACTGTATACAGAAAATTAAAACTGAGGTAAATACTCAAAAGAAAATCGACGAGCTACTGAGTGAGGATTCTCCAGGAAGATGGGAGGAGCCTGGTCAATCAGGAAACCTCTAAGAGGCAGCAGGGCAGCAAATGTGTAGAATGGATGGACTGCAGGGGTGGATGGAGGGCATGCTAGTGACGTGCCAGGGACAAACTGAGCAGAGCCCGGAAACCTTGGCGAGGAGTTTGGTCAGGCCTGGCACGTGCAGGGAAAACTCCAAAAACAAAGCCTACCCAGCCCTCTAAAACCGTCCTCAAATCATGGACTTAGAACGGACACAAATATCTTGTTCATGTGGTTTCTATTCACCAGTAAGATTTACTTCTTTAGAAATTAAACATGAGGCTGGAGAGATGGCTCAGAAGTTAAGGCCTCTGCCTGCAAAACCTAGGGACCCGGGTTTGATTCCCCAGTACCCACAGAAAGCCAGATGCACAAAGTGACTTGCGGGAAAGTAGCTAGAGGCCCTGGTGCACACGTGGGGCTCTGGAACTCTTCCATAGCTCGTCAAAGAAATGAAAATGCAAGACCTTCATCTTTTAATAAAAAAGGGGTTCCCAAGCGGCATTGAGAATCACACACAGAGCGTCACTCTGATCGGGCCAACAACCATCCATGCAAGGTAGGTGAGACAGATCAGACCTGAGAACCCCAGTGAACCTGACAGCCGAATATACCAGATCTTATGGCCAGAAAGGACATTCTCGCAGCTGTCTCGGTAGCTGTTTTTGCTTTTGTCGTACAACATTCCCACGCAGGATTTCGGGAACAGTAAGTCGTTAAGTTACTTAACGCCTGTATGTTGGATGACTTAAGACTAGTGCCCAAGGCTCTTCCTAGCCCACGCCCCACTGAAAATAACCACCGAACAGACACTTTTCAGCAAAAAAAAAAAAAACCCAGCCTGGCGTGCGTGGTAGCTAGCGCACACCTTTCATCCCAGCAGAGGTAGGAGGGAGGCTGTGAGTTCGAGGCCAGCCGAGGCTAGAACGAAAATAAAATATAAAATAAAAAGCTACACCACCGGGCCTGAGATGGTCAGGGCTGCTGCCGGCCGGTGCGGGTTCGATTCCCCAGGACCCACGTCAGGCCGGCCGCAGAGCGGCGCATGCGCGCGGAGTGCCGGAAGCCATGTTGTCCGTCGGTCTCCTTTCAGCCAGTGCATGAAGAAGCACGCTGTCAGAGACGGGACTTGACCTGAAGCCGGTTACGGACGGTCGTGCGGCCCGCGCGGCCCGCCGCCGCCCCTGCCCGCCGCCCCTCGCCGCCCGCCCGGCCACGTACCTCCGGCGCCGGCTCCTCCGCCCGCGCCCAGGGCGGCCGCCATGACGGCCCGAGCCACACCGCGGCGGGCGGGCGGGCGTGCGGCGGGGGGCGGGCGGTGCCCGCCGGGGAACAGGCGAGGCCGGCGCGTCGCGGTCCGCTGCGGCCCGTCGGCTCCGCAGGAAGAAAACAACACTACGGCAACATGGCCGCGACGCGCGGTGCACGCCGGGAGCGGCGGGGCGGGGTCCCGGCCGCGGAAGCCCGGGCCTCCGCCCCCTCCTCCCTCCCGAGGGGCCGCCCGGGCCGCCTACAGGCGCGGAGCGGGCGCGAGCCGGACGCGGA